>APFE030747252.1:454-37403 GCA_000404065.3 Pinus taeda
ATGACAAAATTTGACCTTGACACTTCAAAATCACTTTGTAAGAGCATATTTGATCACTGGAGGAAGGCTGGAAAGACTGACACTAACAAATATCACCCTCTGAAAGCTCTGAGAAGTACTCTCTGACTCCTGTCATGTGGCGGGAAGCGCCACTGTCAACATACCAAATGCTAGAGGATGCTCTGCTAGTAGCGGGGAATGCACACTCCCTCTGAACCTATATGGTAGGTGATCCTGGACTAGTGGCCTCACAAGCTATGAATCCAAACTCTTGATCAAAGCTCTCTAACAAGCTCGCTGTCTTTGCAAACACTGCCATGGGTTTGTCTTTCCATTTCTTGTTCTTCTTCTCCGGACACACGATAGCATAGTGTCCCAACTTCTGACAATTCCAACATTTGACTTTGGAATTGTCCTCCTTGTTCTGCTATTTGCCTTTACCTTTGCCTTTGCCTCCACTGTTGGAAGCTTGCTTCTTTGCTCTGCCTTTCTTGCCTCTTGCTAATAATGCCACATTTGTCATCCTCCTCCACCTGTTTGGCTGCCCCAAGATGGTTCTCTCTGATCTCATTCTAAATGCAATCATCCCACAACCTCTCCCAATCGAGAAGGTTTTCCCGTGCAACAATACCATCCACAAAATTCTCCCAAGTCTTGGGAAGACCATTCAAAGCAATCCTCACCAACTCAGTGGGTGCAATGATCTCACCTACGGCTACCAACTCATCTTTCATTGAAGTGATCTTTGTGAGGTATGTTGTAGCACTGTCAGTCTTAGCCATTTTAATGGCCTTCAGTTTCTCCTTGAGGACCACTTTTCTGTTTTCATTGAGCTCTGGTAAAGATTGGTCAAGGCTGTTCACATCTCATGTGCATAAGTTTTTCCTCTCACATGAGGAATGACATGGTCTTTGGTTCCTTCCAAAATCAATCTTTTTGCCTTAGCATTCTTTTTGTTAAACTCTGCCAACTGTACAGGGTCAGCAGGTACTACTACTGGGTTTTGTGTGGTATTTACCGTAATGCTCCAAACTTTTGCTTTCTCAAAGATGCTCTGGATTCTCTCCTTCCATGCACTATAGTTGTTCTGCCCATCCAACCTGTCTTCAATTCTCAAACCCAAAGACATGTTTCACTGTCCTACCAAATTGAAATTTTCAAATCTGTGGTAAAGGTTTATGTTTTCTATGTAAAAAATCAGCGTGCTATAATTTTCACTTTACTGGCCCAAACTGCACTTTTCAGTGAACCAAGCTCTGATACCATGAAGAAATTTCAACCCCCACTCCGGTTATCAGTTTTCCTTTTCACTCCGTGCATTTAGTTTTAAATCCAAGCATGATAAAAGTTCTAAAATCTAGAAATGACAATATTTTCTGAAAACACAAATTTATAGATTTCACAACTGCTGAAATTGCAAAAATAAAACATAGCAAAATTATGACAGCCACAGAAAATAACAGTGATTTTTGGTCAATGTGACCCTAGAAAAACCCCCTACAACTTTTGGGGAAAACCAGTTTGAGAGCTCTTCTTTGTTTCTGAAAATGCTTTTACAGAGAAACTGAAATACACAGTGAAAATTCCAGCAACCACAATTTACAACTTATCTCGATTTTCGTGCTTGAACTCCACCTTGAAAATCGTGCCAATAAGCAAACAGCCAAAACATAAATTTTTATAGCAATAAAACAACATTAAATGCTATACGACCTGCCTCGAAAAGTGTGCCCAGAACTTGCTGTACGGATTGTACGGATTTCAATAGTACGATTGCCTCTAAATTCATGCCTTTGCTACTTTCCCTCTTCCTCAATTTCTGTGCCTTTCTCCTGCTGTACAGTTTTGCCTTGGGATGCGTGCCAATAAACGTCGCTGCCCTGATTCGCTGAAATGTCTTCTTGCTGCTTTCCTTCACTTCCTCACTGCTCATAAATTTTCTCCTTGCTCTCTTTTCTCTTTCTCTCAAATGCTCATAAAAGAATGAATTGACCTTTTCTTCTTCTCTTCTCCTTTTATTATGTAAATGACCTTTTGGGTTATCCTAGAATCTAATGGTTGAGATTCATTTAGATCTAGGGATGAGAATAAATGTGCATTTAATTCTCACTTTCTATTTTTTTTAACTCACCCACTTAAATAAAGACCCACTTAGCCTTTTATTTCCATAGTCACGTTTTCACTTTCTAATTCTTCATTGACTTTAATAAAGTCACCTTTAAATTAGAATGTCACTTTACCACTTATAAAGTCACTTTTAAATTAGAATGTAACTTTACCACTTATAAAGTCACTTTTAAATTAAATTGACTTTACCACTTATTAAAGTCACTTTAGGAGAAAAGTAAATGTAACAACCCAGAAGTAAGTGTAATGTTCTAATACAAATTTACTGATGTATTTTTCTGAGTTTATTGAGTTTACTTAGTGTCTTGTTTTCACAAATTGTTTGGTGACCCATTGTTGTATGATATTTTGTTTACAAATTTAATTTATATAATTTTTATAGTGGAGATTTCACATTATGAGAAGACACTTCAACAACCATGACTAATCTATAAGGCACTAAGAAGTATAAGAGGAAATGACAATAAATTTGAACATGAGCAAACTTGTAATTAATTTATCATGAATATACATAGTGAGCACAAAGATAAGAGGACCTGGGGTATTTTTTCTAGCAAAATAACTTGAATATCAGACCTCCATAGGATAAGACTGTTGAAGAAAGTGTAACTAGGTTCGGTCTTCATGACATTGTAATTATGATTTTTGTAAACAAGAAAATGAATTTATTATTATTCCTTGCTGCATGGGTTTCATGAGCAAGAGGTTTATTTTATAGATGGCTCCCATTGAGAGCCTTATGATTTATTATTAAAGAGTCAAAGTCACGAGAGCTCTTCTTGAGGAAATATAAAATATATATGAGTCAACCTAGAGTCTAGATCAATCCTCCAAGACAAGCACAATCCTCCTAAGGACATCAACTAGCAAAACGATGAAGAGAACAATCACGTTCGCCTCAAAATATATATAACTGTCAAGTCGGCTCATAAAAGGTGACACATCGGTTCAATGGACATGTCGGCTTATTATGGAGACATAACAACTATATATACCTAGCTAGGGTCACCATAGAAGGACAGAATCTCGGACAAGCCTCTGCAACTTTGGATGAGGACAAAACTTCGGCATACCTCTGAAATCTCGGTGACAATTACAGTGATCTACTCACATACTTCTCTGCAGAATACCTAGTTAAAGGGCCATTGTAATACAGTTTCGGCATAGTTGCAACAAACCTCGGTGCAAGGAGAACAGAGCTACAGTCTCAGAGAAGATCACAGTGCAGTAGGAGATATAGTCATAATCTCAGCATTCATGTTAGAGGAAGAATCTCGGTGTAGTATATATCCTAGACACAGTCATGTCCTTCCATCACTGTGATCATGATAACAATCATGATCCTAATAAAGATGAAGACCTCGGTGCAGCAGTCACATGTATATACATACATATCTCATTATGGAAACCTCATCAACATGATGATGATCTCAGTGAGAAGTAATGAACTAAGTAAAGATGGAGATATGGTGCAACAATCATGTTCTCATGAATATCTCAGTGAAGGTGCATGAATGATGACCTTGGTGAAGCAGTAGTGTTGATGATGATCTCAACAGTGACAAAGAAGAGGATTGGTGTCTTGGTCTTGGAGTGGCCTAGTAGGTCAAGGGTCATGGTCTTGGTATTCGTCAATTGGAATCTCTATAAGAAGAATTTTGTGCGGGTTTTTCTTTCCAAGAGGGAGAGGTCTGGACTCTGGCAGAAAGCCAAACATCTTGTGTTCTTATCTCTTTGTTTTTGGTAGCTATTTGATGAAATAAAGAAGACACACTTTAATAATAAGGAAAGATTGTACTAATAAGAAAACCTCTCAAATAGTTATCACGCTAAGAAGAATCACATTAACTCCAATTGCTCTAGAGTCTTCAACATGGTATCTGAGCTAAGGTGCTGAAGTCAAAGGAAGGGTAGCAAAGAGACATTCAAGGATCAAGCTTCAAGAAGGATATCAAAGCAGGTCGAAGGATATCGAAGAGAAGGTATCAAGATCTACATTTAAGGATCAAGCCCTAGATCAAATAATCAGTCTACAACAACAAGATCTTTTGTCTCCACAGTCATCATCAAAAGGCCACCAAGACTCTCATCAAGATGTCTACAAAGCAATATAGCTCAAAGGACCTCAAAAACAAAGATCACATTATCTTGGAAAAGGATGAAACCTTAGAAGCAGTCCTGATCTACACTACAAAAGGAGGTTTTGGCCTTGGCAGAAAGCCAAGCATCTTGTGTTCTTGTCTCTTTGTTTTTGGTAGTTATTTGATGAACTAAAAAAGACACTCTATTAATAAGGAAGGATTGTACTAACAAGAAAACCTCTCAAATAGTTATCATGCTAAGAAGAATCACCTTAACTCCAATTGCCCTAGATTCTTCAACATGGTATCGGAGCTAAGGTGCTGTTGTCAAAGGAAGGGCAACAAAGAGACATTCAAGGATCAAGCTTCAAGAAGGATATCAAAGCAGGTTGCAGGATATCAAAGAAAAGGGATCAAGATCTACATTTAAGGATCAAGCCCTAGATCAAAGAAGCAGTCTACAACAACAAGATCTTTTGTCTCCACAGTGATCATCAAAAACCCACCAAGACTTTCATCAAGATGTCTACAAAGCAATATAGCTCAAAGGACCTCAAAAGCAAAGATCACATCATCTTGGAAAAGGATGAAACCCTAGAAACAATCCCGATCTACACTACAAAAGAAGGCAACACATATTGAAGGCAAGAAGGCATTGTCATCTTCAAGGTTGTAAAAACAAGCAAGGAGCATCTCCTTGCCCTAGAAGAAGATCATTTGAAGAATCAACAAATCATCCTCATTAAAGGGAGCAACCTTTTTCTATTGAAGAAAGGCTTTTTCATCGGAAAGAAGATCATCCAAGAGGAAGCTCTAATACATCTTCTTCAACCATCATCAAAGTGATCAAGTAGAAGAGTTCATCTTCACTTGTCAAGCAAGTACTTTTCATTCTTTAATCAATTTGGTAAAATGACTTCGTAGTTGCAAGGAGGTCTATAAGTTGGATGGGTCATCAAAGGTCCTTGCATGGAATAAGGAGGATTTTCATAATCCTCATAGATAAGAGAAGTCAGTGAACATATCAAGGTCTCCTTTGAATTCATGGGAGGGAACTCTTAAGGTCCTCTCTTCCCTATGTAGCATGAAAGGAGACATAAAAGAGATATATGAAATGCTAGAAAATATACTCTCCGAAATACAGTGAAGAAGGTCATATAGACTTGATTGAAGGTATCAAGGAATGAAGGAATATCTTCATGAGATCCCAATTGGGAGATCCAAGAGAGATGATAAGAAGATAATCATCATTAATTAATAAGCAAGGTAACAAATGTCCATGAACAAGAAGGTTACCTCATTCGACAACTTGTGGTCCCCATGCTAAATAGAAAAAGACAAGTTGTAGACAAAAAGTGTTGAAGGTTAAAGGACTCAAACATTTGCAGAAAGGAAAAGAAAGTTTGGTTCTCAAACAAGACAAAATAGTATAGCTAAGACTATGGAAAGATTATGAAAGATCATATCACCAGATAGATGGAGGAAGTTGAAGAAAAGGGCCAAGGAAAGAGGGAGTAACAGATCTGTACTATGATTGAAATGGTATCCCTCACAAAAGGGTCCTACCATAAGCTTCTGTTATAGATATGACCATGATATTTAGATGCATCGTGGCATCATGGAAGCATGAGAAACAAGAGCTCATGAGATCACCATGGGAATCGTGAAGGAAAAATGCATGGCAATCAAACATGAAGGGTATAGCTATTGGGAACCTCATTAGACATTGCAGGAAAGGAAGAAGTCATCTAGGACAAGGCTCATCATACATTAAATTACAAAGGAAACATTTTCCAGATGGGGATATGCAAGATCCTCTAGATTCTCTGAAGGAATCCTCATCGAAGGGCTCACTAATCTAGAGAGGAAGCAAGTGTTTCATTAGGAAATCCAACTTATGGAATTCATGAGATGATGGTATGATGACATGAGAAATGAAGCAGATCAAGGGATTGAAAATCTTTTTAATCAAGGAAGCTGCTGGAAGAAGCCTAGATGTCCTAAAGGTAAAATGAGGTATGTATGTTTGTATTTAATATTGTCATGTCATTTCGTATGGTTGCAGGTGACATGGATCAATACTTCTATCTTAAGAAGCATGATCAAGAGAAAAATGATCTCCTCCTTTGAAAGGATGTAGGAAGGCATAAAAGTCAAACTAGATGAAATCAACATAATATGTCCTCATATGAAGTGTGAGGTGGTTAACTACAATCAAGAAACTTTGATTGAAAGCTCCTGGGAATGGAATGTGTGAGGAAGGAAGAGATCGTGAGATATGCAACCATGATGAAGGCAATCAACATCCAAAAGACCAAGAAGATTTGACTAGGAAATCTCTCAAAAAGATATGAAGATTGATGGAAGCCTAAAAAAGTTGAAGATCGTTGACAATGGATATCTTTGGGAGATGTGTCAACATGTATGCAGGATGCTGATACCTACAATGTCATGATGAAGAGCCATCTCGTAAGGTACTATTTGATTTAATGTTATGTTTTGATTTCTTGAATAATCTCTGGATGAGTTCATGCAGGGCTACTGGAACAAGAGTTGTAAGTACAAGTACAACTAGCATTCATGTGGTGGATGGAAGTCCTTGAAAGAAACATGATGAGGAAGAAGTATCCATATGATGAAGGTTCTAGATATGTATCAAGAAGGCTACTTTTCATGAAGAAAGGAATGACATGACGAACCAAGAAGGAAAGTGATGGATGGGTAATGCCCTACAAGGAAGAAGCTCGACTGAATTTCATGACATCAAGGAAAGAAATTGATCAAGTAACTGAAGGACCCACGAAGAAGAAGTTGCTGATGAAAAGGAGAGTCCCTAGTTAAGAGGGAGCTCTGACAAGTCCCTAATTGAGAGGGAGCTTGGACAAGTTCCTGGTCAGAGGGAACTTGGGTACATTCCTTTACAGGAATGTGCACATCTTCCCTAGTTGAGAGGGTGAGATAGACACAACATTCTTGTCTTCATTTGGGAAGAAAGAATGGAGGATTGGGTAGTCATCTGGCATCCAATGCTCTTTGAGAATGTGCAGAGCATCCAAGATAAGGCTAGGCAAGAGGACCGATATTCTTTGAGGGCTAGGAACCCAAGATAAGAATAGTCGTAGAAGGTCATGCTCAGTGGACACTCGGGTGTGTATGTACCTTGAGCTACAATGATGAAGACGTCTATAGTCATTGGTCTCGCCAACATTGTGTTCTGATCTGATGAGAGATAAAGTTGTCAGTCAAAGCCTTGCTGTGGAAACAATGTTGGTTACTATGATGCTATACAAATGGGTTACCAATTCGATTATTCTTATGAGAAATTCTTCAGATTGAGAATGACAAAGTACCATCATGAATACCTCCCTAGTTAAGAGGGAGTGTTGAAGAAAGTGTAACTAGGTTCGGTCTTCATGACATTGTAATTATGAATTTTGTAAACAAGAAAATGAATTTATTATTATTCCTTGCTGCATGAGTTTAATGAGCAAGAGGTTTATTTTATAGATGGCTCCCATTGAGAGCCTTAGGATTTATTATTAAAGAGTCAAAGTCATGAAGAGTTCTTCTTGAGAAAACATAAAATGTATATGAGTCAACCTAGAGTCTAGATCAACCCTCCAAGACAGGCACAATCCTCCTGAAGACATCAACCAGCAAAACGATGAAGAGAACAATCATTTTCACCTCAAAATATATATAACTGTCAAGTCGGCTCATAAAAGGTGACACATCGGTTCAATGGACATGTTGACTTATTATGGATATGTAACAACTATATATACCCAGCTATATATGCAAGGAGAACAGAGCTACAATCTCGGAGAAGATCACAGTGTAGAAGAAGTTATAGTCAATCTCGGCATTCATGTTAGAGGAAGAATCTCGGTGTAGTATATATCCTAGACATAGTCATGTTCTCGACATCACTGTGATCATGATAACAATCATGATCCTAATAAAGATGAAGATACATACATATCTCATTATGGAAACCTCATCAACATGATGATGATCTTAGTGAGAAGTAATGAACTAAGTAAAGATGGAGATATGGTGCAACAATCATGTTCTCATGAATATCTCAGTGAAGGTGCATGAATGATGACCTTGGTGAAGCAACAACGTTGATTATGATCTCAACAGTGACAAAGAAGAGGATTGGTGTCTTGGTCTTGGAGTGGTCTAGTAGGTCAAGGGTCATGGTCTTGGTATTCGTCAATTAGAATCTCTATAAGAAGAATTTTGTGCGGGTTTTCCTTTCCAAGAGGGAGATGTTTTGGCCCTGGCAGAAAGCCAAACATCTTGTGCAGTGTTGCCGGAATCGTCCCCCCCCACAATGATCCAAAGGCAGATCCGCGTCCCGTACGGATCCGTCATCGATCCTTTGGTGGAACCGCAGATCGAAAAATCGGATCCGCGGTTCCTCCTTTTTTTGGCTATTCTTGCAAAATTTGATTCGTGGGGGTTCGATCCGCGGGTCCTACTGCCCAATTTGCGGTTCCTATTTCCCGATTCATGGATTCGGAAAGGATCGGGTGCGGATCTGTGGAGGTTCGGGCGTGTATCCACTGCGGATCGTGAGCGGATCCAAGGGAACGTGGACGGTTTCGCGAGGCTTTTTTTGTTTTTTTGTTTTTGGAAATTCTGAATTGTTCTTGAAGAACTAAACATTCCAAATACTCCTAAGGTGCCCCTTGATGCTCCCTAGATGCTTCCTTGATATTCCCTAATGGTAATGTTAAATTCTTAAAGTAAAAGTGACATTCTCGTTTATCTTTGTTTTTTTGGTAAGTAAGTACCCATGGAGGATTTGAACCAGTGACCTATCGCAAGGAGTGCCTTAACAATTCACCCATTCACCGTCAATTCAAAGCCCCGTGGGCAAGGGCATTCTCGTTTATCTTTCATTTCCATCCTTTTACTTAAATTTTTAACGTTACCATGAAATGACTCAAGATGTTCGAGAGTGGTTCCAACCTCATCAGACTTCATATGGAGAAAATAGAATTTCATATCCCATTCAAAATTCAGCAGACTTAACGGTTTTCAAGATCAATGGGATTGTGGCGTTTCATTGGATTATATCATGTATGAGGGCATGTGATTCGCATTTAATGAAGAGCAACAAGCCCTATATGTACCCAAGTGTTGGTGTTATTGATTGTTGAATTCCTTTGTCATGGCCTTAGCAATTATGTACCCTTCACTCAAGTCAAAATCATTGATCAGGCATGTTAAGCTTTCTCTACCATATTATAAGGCTTGGATTAAGCTGTTTGATCAAAATTAGGCAATGTTGACTAAAATCCCTATAGAATTGAAGTAGAGGCAAAGGCTAGACAAGAGAAGAGGAATCTAGATTGAAGATGGTTGATGCTGGAATAATTAATCATTGATGTACAATGGATGCCATATCTATCTTGGTTTATGTAAAAATATGCATGTTTTCATGTCTTCTACAACTAATTTGGTGTTTTGGATGTTTTTTTTAATATAAATGCATATATATATATATATATATATAGTAGATGCTTCTGAGGCGCTTCGCTTCCTAGATTTTTGGAAAATGATGCTTCGGCGTCCTTGCTTCCAAAAAACGTCCCCGTTTCATCCCTGCTTCGTGCAACATTGATCTTGTGTTCATGTCTCTTTGTGTTTGGTAGCTATTTGATGAACTAAAGAAGACACACTCTAATAATAAAGAAATATTGTAGTAATAAGAAAACCTCTCAAATAGTTATCATGCTAAGAAGAATCACATTAACTCCAATTGCCCTTGATTCTTGAACAAAGACAACCGTATATATTTATGTATATAAGTCTTCTTTCCCAACTGTGTATACCCAACAATTCGGCCCAAAAGAGATATCAATAAATCAACAACTCGACCCCTACAATAAACTTTGAGGAAAAGAAGATTCGTATCATGTCCCTATTTTTATGTTGAAAATTGGCAGTTAAGGGATGAATTTCCTTGAATAAAATTTCATTTCTATCTATTCTAGAGTGATTTTTTAAAAATAGAAAGTCATGTTTATCAGTGCAACTATGAATTTCCAAAATTAGTAAGTCACCTTGTTTCAATTGGTAATCATATATATATGATGGAAAATCACTTAACTTATCCTTAACCAATCTCAATTGTTTAATTTTTAATTTAATCATCAATCTATTTAATATTATTATTATTATCCTTCTGATACTATAATATTATAATTATTAAAGTGAAATTACATGTATCCTCTCCCTCTTGGCACTCAAATCATGCCACCTCCTCTCTCTCTCTCCCCTTTATGGCACTCGTGCCTCTCTCTCTCACTCAATGATGCATTATTCTCTCTCAATGGATTCGTTGTAACAACTCTTACACCCTCTTACACATTAAAATCTCGTCATAAAAAGATTCTCTTACACACTCTTCAATGCATATGTAACTCCTCTTTATAGCATGAGTTATTAAGGCATGCATACTCCTTATGGCATGAGTTACAAATGCAAGATTCCTCCCTAAATGGAAAATGAGAGTTACTCCTCAAGGCATGCGATGTAACTCCTCCTCAAATTGCTCATCCTCAAGTCATGCGTACCTCCTTCCTCCTCCTATATATGTGTGCCTCTCATCCTCTCTTTACATTCACTTGTGCATTGTGAAAGGAGAGTACGAACTTGAGAAAGAGAGAGTTAGAGAGACTTGAGAAGAATTGTGTGAGAGAGAGAGTCTTGAAGAGTAAGAGTAGTTATTTGTGAGCCAAAGTGATTCAGTGTTTGCATCAACCACTGCTATCAAATATCTTCTTCATATTTGGGTTAACTTCTTCTTTCTCTCATCGTATTTTGTATCTCCGCTAAACAATTGATTTCTAATAGAAGAAGAATTTGGTTGGGTTTTCCCCTGTAGGTTTTTCCCTGGTCATTGGACCTAAATTCTCTGTCTCCTTGTGTTCTTGGCTGTCTTCTATTTTGCATATGGTTTATACGGTGTATGTTCTATCTACAATGACTTAACTAATATTGCAGAAGAAAGAAGTTTTGGAATAAGTAATTGTTGCAGCATAGAACTTCAGAATTTGAACATGGTATCAAAGCTTTGGTGAAGACAAGTTCAAGAATGTCAAGTGCCGTCCACTCTATTTATAACCCATTTTCTGCTTAAATATCTCTTGCTGTCCACTCTATTTACAATCCATTTATTGCTGAATTATCTCTTATTGTCCACTCTATTTACAACCCATTTTCTGCTGAGATATCAAGTGTTGTCCACTTTATTTGCAACCCTTTTTCTGCTGAAATATCACTCACTGTTCTTTCTACTTGCTGCTCATTTTCTGCTGAAATATCTCTTGTTGCCCCTTTCTATTTGATGTTGAAATTTTGCCACATACCAACGAAATAACCCTTCTCTGTAGTTTGATCTAGTTTGGTGTGTTTATCATTTGATACATGACAATATGCTATGTTGCCAAAGATCTTGAAGTGCTTGACCTCTGGATTCTTCCCTGTGAAGACCTCCTCTAGTGTTATCTTCGCAACGCTCTATGAGGAACCCTGTTCTATATGTACAGTGTTGTGCTACACGCCTCTACCCATAGAAAGTAAGACATATCCTAGTCATATAACATTGCCTTTGTTTCCCCAACAATCATTCTGTTTTTCTTCTTTGCGACCCCATTTTGCCGAGGGTTGTATGGAGATGTCCACTCTCTCCTGATGCCCTCCTTTGCATGGAACCCCATGAAGTCTTTATCTGTATACTCACCTCCATTGTTCGTGCGAAGAACCTTGATTCTTTTTCCTGTCATATTCTCCACAAGAGCCTTAAACACTTGGAAGCAATTGAAGACCTCATTCTTGGTCTTCAAAAAGTAGATCCAAATTTTCTTGGAGAAGTCATCTGTGAAGGTCACAAAATACTTGTACCCTTTGAGAGATCTAGTGGACACCGGGCCACAAATATTTGAGTGTACTAACTGCAACATACCACTAGTTCTATTGTCACTCCTTGGGAACCTTGCCTTTGTGAGTTTCCCAAGTACGCACTCCTTGCACACGTCATCGTGTTCCATGCTCAATTCTGGAACCCCTGTTATAGTCTCTCTAAGCAATTTGAGTGCTCCATGGTGTAAGTATCCCATCCTCCTATGCCACAACTCTCCCAAGTCTCTGCCACTGTTACCACTGCTGATTAGTGCCTTTGGAGAATTGGACTGCAACTGATACAACTTGTTGATTCAAACCCTAATTTGCTTGACTTTCTTCTAGCTCTGGCGTTTGATGTACACCTTCTGCCCCACGAAGTAAACATCTATCCTGTAGTGCGAGAATTGAAATCAGGTGCATACCCAAACTTGGCACATGCAACACATCTGTAACACTGGTATTCTTGCCTGACTCCCTTTCAATATTGATGGTACCTCTCCCTACTGGTGTACGCTTCTTCTTGTTTCTCATATGAACCTGGAAGTCCATCTCCTCTTCCTTGTAACTTGAGAAATAGTCTTTAACCCCCATCATATGTGTTGATACTCCATTGTCTATATACCACACTTGCGGACGTGGAGCTAGAGAGGCAAGCTATGAGAGCACATTCATCTTCCAACCTGGAAGACAAATCCTCAATTTCTATTGAAGCTGCTGTCTGCTTCCCATTCTTGTCGTTCCTCTGGTTAGGACATTGGTTGACATGGTGACCATGTTGACCGCAACCAAAAAACTTGACCTTTGATAGGTCCTTCTCTTTCTTCTCTCCCTTTGAGCCTTGACCCTTATTGGGACCCTTCTTCGCCTTTCCCTTGCTTGGGCGACATTTTCCTGCACCTTAGGTGCCTTGCCGCTGTTGAAATTTGGATACAATGTAGAATTTCTTATCATGGTAATTACTTGTGACTGTGTTGAAGCCTCAGATTTCTGCTGCTCCAATATGGGGGATAACCACCCGGTCTAGACCTTAAGATAGCTCCTTTTCCGTTTAAAATTAAAGTGGTGGCTCCGACTGGGGATGATGGGACTAATTTCCCAGTGTGGGTTTTAAAATGAGAGTGGGTGGTTTTCAAGTAATTGCAGTAAGGATAACGATAACTAAATGGCCTATTCTATCATGCAACTCTTTAGCTAACTTAATCTAATATAAACTCGGGTATTCTGTGGGATATGCGGTCTAAAAAGATATCTATTTGACATGTGATCATAAAGATCAATCACGCATTAAACAAAGGTGATAACATGTAAAGATAATTTCTTTGACTAAATAGTTAGTCAAAGAAATGTATAAACTATATCGCATATGTCTGATGATTATATATGAAAATAAAAAATTTCAGTTAGGCATCATACAGTAGTGCAATTAATGCTTAACAGAAAGAACATATCTCATATACAATTCATGAAAATGAAGTGTTATCACTAATTAAACTGAAACAAAACTAATCATACAAGATATAAGTACCATATGTGTGAAGTTCTGCTCATTTGACTGATGACATAGATCAACTCCTTTCTTCAGATCAAATTATTTTCCAAGTATACAATAGTGCATCAACAAAGGAAAGTAGTTTGATATTTAAAAGAAACGACCATGTTCCATAATTTTAGCAAGGCATTCACAAACTTACATAAGTGCATTCTTTGCAAATGTTTTTGATAAAATTCTGGACCCTTCTCTAAATGCATGAGAAGGGTATAAATACTATTCTAACTAATGTTCAAAAATAGATTATACAAAAAATTGAGGAGGTTTCAAACAACCTTCCTCCTAACTAGTTAACTAACTCTAAAAATAAAAATGACTTGATGAGCAGAAGTTATGATGATGAGTTGCTGTCTGCCAACTTCTCTTTTAATTCGCATATATCAACCATCGGTTCGACTTGAGGAGGTGCCCCAAACTATGTTCCGACTTGTCCTACGAAAATAGCCTCTGTGAGAGGTGGTAGCATCTGCTGAGTTGAATGGAGTGAGTAGTTGAGGGTCATGATTTGGTTGTGTGGCTTGACAAGGTATTGCCAATACACCTCCCAGTCGTCTTTGCTAACTTTGCAATCGCTTCCCTTTGAATTTCTGTTCTTTCCTTCCAGCTTTTATGCAAGTCATTTAAATCGAGCAGTATTTTTGGGTTGCCTTCTTTCACTAGGTTGGTGGCATACAAAGTGTGGTTTACCCCTTTTACTATGTTCTTCGACACCTTGACTACTCTTGCCGCTGCTAATTCAGCTTGTTTGATCCTCGCATCCCAATCCATTAATATAATGTCCTTATGTGTCTGCTTGATCTCAGGCAGATTAGCCCTCCTTCCCTCTTCTATTTCTTGCCACTCGATAAATTCTGGGATTTTTGTGTTTAGATCAGTAAATTCAGTTCTTTGGTCAATCGCCTTATCCGTTAGCTGGTCACTGGTGATCAGATAAGGTGCGATATGTGACATCTTTTGGAAAAATTGTTCTTGCTGTTTTAGTAGGAGGGAATTTAGCTCTAGTGCCTCTTTGATGAATTCCTCGATAGTAGGGACATCTTCATATTTTTCCATGGCGTCTTGCAATTCTTGAACTTGCATGTTCCTCGCAGAAATGTCTGCTTCATGGCTTATCTTTAACACTTTCATATCTGCTGTAATTGAGCGATTTGTGTAGTAGCTTGCTGGTTCACATTTGCTTTTTCAACTTGCAACTGTTGCTCGAGCTACGCTATCTTCTCATCTTTTTCCCTTAACAAAATAGATATCTCGGTAGCTTTATCCATGGTGGCAGTTGCATATGCCCCTGTAAACTGCGACAGTCTGGTCAAGTTTTCAGTTGGATTGGAAGGAATATCCTTCCAGACTATGTCCATCGGCTTGTTCCCAGTTGGGATCTCGGGTGTTTATATCCTCCTTCTTTTCCTTTGTCTCCTTACGAGAACCTTGTGAAATGGGCTGTAGAACACATCTAAAGGAGGAATTTCAGTCACCTTTAGGACAATTTTGGATGTGGGCAAAGCAAGAATGATTTTTGTCTGTTGCAAAGTTGTCCCTTACTCATCCATCGGTTCAGACTTTGTAATTTTCTGGGTATGCAGAGGAGTGTGATATTATGTGTTTTCCTGAACATCTGTCGTCTAGAAGTGTCTTGTAGTTTTTTATCGAATTGGTCCCACTCTTGCTCCAAACTGCTGCTTTTGATCTTAGAATCGGTATCTTTAGTCGGGTCGCTCATACCTTGCTTTTCGGCTGACCTCCTAGATCCCAGTGTATTCTCGGTGTCTTGGGCCCTCCCTGTATCCATTTCAGACTCTATGCGAGAATTAGGTCCCTCACTGTTGACAGTCACACTGGGTGTAGGTTTTTCCTTGATTTTTAACAAATGTAGCATAATTATTTCGAGCCTTTTGTTTTTGAACTCCTGAAAGCTTTTAAAATCTTGAGAACTTAGATTTGCCTTTGCCCACTCGAATGCTTGTTCGAAGGATTCAACTGATTGTAAAAGGTCTTTAGAATTATTAGCCTCATGGTTAAAAGGCTTGATCTTTACTGCAGTAGTAATGTTATGTGCTATTTTGTCTGGATTAAATTGCCTTTTCGGCAAAGTATGGAGCATGAGACTCTCTAGGCTTACTGACTCCTTGGTTGCATGGTTAAAATTTGCTAATGAAAAGGAACCGCACCGAATAGGAAAAGATGGCCACAATGACTTTTTGTTATCTTTTAGTGTCTTGGTCAAGCCTTTTCCCACAGTTTCGTGGGCTATTTCTCTTGCTAATAATTTATCAGAGACATACAAAGGGAGGACATGTGAGTCCGCTGTACTACCAAAAACTTTGATGTATGTAAACCATTCTTCAACAAAATACTTGCCCACTATAAGAAGGTCTGTAGCGGCTTCTTTGGAAAACCTGGGGGCTTTCTTATTAAAAATTAATTGATACAATGGCAAAATAGCAACATGGCATATTTTATAAAAATGGGGTATATAATGGGATTCCCAAATCTGTTTATGGCTGAGATTGATAGGGTAGGGGTCCTGCAAGGTCCATTTCCAACCCATGATTGGAAATTTAGTGCAGAAATAGATGGCATCCATGATGTAGGCACTGAAATAGAATGGAGGAAGGTTCTCTGCGGAGGAGGATCTCTTCTGACGATACTCGGAGATGGTAGTGGATAGGTTATTAGATAGGATAGTGGCCGAATTCATAATGTGGGAATTGACACAGGCATCAATCAAAGGAATCCATTCTATGGAAAGCATTGTTAGGTAATCCATATAGCCTACATAACATAGCAACTGCATAGTTGTAGGGGTTTGCTAAGGAGGCTACAGGATACATACCAGTTTTGTCAAATTTGAACTTGTTTTCCAGTACCCTTCAGCCTTGGATCATCTTGAAAGGTTTTTTGTTTTTTCTTTGCGAAGTTGGCGAGGTATGAGCTGTCATATATGTCCTGAGGGTCAGGTATATGGTACATTTTCTTCAGGTCTTCAGCGTTGAATGACCCCATGAGTTCTATCCTCAAATTCCTGAATTGTTCGTCTTCAATAGTGAGATTTTCCACCACCCACATAATCATATCAGTATATGGGAGTATTTTCACTTTCGCTCCTATTCTATGAAGGAAGAACAGGCAGCATCTTTGAATTGGACTCCCGAAGGTTTTATTGAATCAACTGTTGCCTTTACGACTGTAATTTTGTGACGCTCATCTTCAAGCCTGTTGTATATGACTTCCCATGCTGTCGCTCCCCCATCGATGCTGTAGATTGTATCAAAGAATATAGGAGACATTTCTGATAGCTCAGACTCTGTAATGCTTTGATTTTTCTGCTTTTGCATCACCTTCCGCAAGGACATGTCTTTTGAAGCTTGCCTGAAATGGAAGAGATATATCAGTGCAGACGATATAGCGCAATTAAGGCTGAAAGCTCTCTGAAATGACTTTGAATCATGGGAGGATTTATTCAGCGTTAATTAGCCATAACTTGAAACATAATTACTTCTCCTTGGGTTGCTAAATATTAATTACCTTGTCAAACCGTTCATTATCATATTAAAACACAGTAACTTCCCATGCTTCGCTTGGTGCTTTATTCACGGATCGCAACTTTTAAACGTTGTAATATAGCGTTGCTTGCATATAATGCGAAATGCGATTGCGAAAATCGCAATATCGCATTTCACAAATCGTTAAGGGATGACACAATGGCATAACTTATTTATTTGCGACTCTGCGAAGTGCGATTGTGTGTTCTCAAGGCGTTTTGATCGGAATATCGTAGCGGAGGGTTTCATTGCATATCACAATTTGGGATTTACTTAAAGATGTTTATAATTATCACATGGGAAAAATGCGAAATGTGATTTGTGATAAAGATCCCAAACTTGGGTTGTTTTCTAAGAGCTTTCAAGGCAATTTCTTAGAGTTAGGATTTATTTTTCAAAGACTAAAAAGTTAAAAAGGGTCCCCATTTATATGTCAAATATTAACTATTATTCGTATAAATGGGGGGGTTGTTACCAGTGATGCGAAAATCGCGATTTCCAGATTTCAATGATAAAATCGCGCAATAATTACAAGGTTTTTTTTTTGGTGATTTCTGTGAAAAATCGCGATTTTTTAAAATAACTGCGTTTTTTTTTCCAAAAAATCACGATTCAATGTGAATTTATCGCGGGCCATGCGGACAACTCTTCTATAAGAGCAAAAACATGATTTTTGGAAAATTATTTGCATAGATAGTGACAACAACGGGGTTTTGGAGTGACTTAGCAAAGAAGGCTTGGTCGTTTGGGAGCTAAATCCGCTGATTGGAGGAGAAAAATGGATTGAGAGCTAAGGAGGAGACAAATTTTCTCCATCAAACCGGTATGGGCACCAAAATTTTGTGTTTTGTAACTTTGTTTTGGTTTTTTTTTCTTTTTTTTTTTTATGTTTTTGGTTGGGTTTGGAATCTGGATAACCCATTGTTTATCAAAAGAATTCAATGGGTTATCAAATATTTTTGAATTGATTTGATGGGGTTTTTGATTTTTGATTTTGTTTATTAAAAACTTAAATTGTCAAAATTTAAAAATTCCATGTGTTTTGTCATGTTACTCATGTATGTATTTTTTTGTTTTTTGTTTTTGTAAATTATAAATTTGTAATTTGTAAATTGTAATCCTTATTTTTCCATAGGTTCACCATTCAACTTCAAAGTTCAAAGTTCAAAGTCAAATTTCATCTTACAAATTTAAAACTCAAGGATCCAGAGTTCAACCAAGTTACAAACATGCCAAGGAAATTGGACCCTTTGTGGGAATTTGGTGAACTTGATGGAGGGTTTGATAGAATAAACTTGTTTTGCAAGTTGTGTGGGTAACCTATGTCAGGGGGGTTTACAGATTGAAGTATCACCTTGCACAAATCCCTGGAATTGATGTAGGGCCTTGCAAAAATACAAATCCTGAAATCATCCGAAAAGCCATGGGATCATTGGAAAATTTAGAGCACAATAGAGACCAAAGTAGAAATGAAGAAGCAATTAACAAAGGCTGTGTTAGGCTCAAGTGAATAAGGAAGTGGCACTGGTTCTACTTCAACATCAATATCTACAACCAACTTGGTAGCTGCCTCATTATTTTTTGTTCCTAGAACCATGCGTAGTTCACAACCATCTATCACTTCAATGCTTAAAAACACTGAGAAAGAACAAGCTGACAAGTTGTTGGCCAAATTTTTCCTTTGGAGTGATATTCCTTTCACCATTGCAAGGAATAATCCATTTTTCCATACTGCTGTTGATGCCATTACAACTGTTGGCCCATGGTACAAAATCCATTTTTATGATGACTTTAGAGGCCGGATTTTTCAAAATGAAAAGGTGGACTTCACTAAAAGATTGGAGGAGTTTAGGGCATCATGGGCATAAACAGGATGCACTGTGATATTAGATAGTTAGTTGTCCGACCAAAAGGGGAGAACCCTTATAAACTTCTTGGTTAGTTGTCCCAAGGGGACTATGTTTATGAAATCTGTTGATGCATCTTCACATATCAAAGATGCAAAAACTTTATGTGATTTGTTGGATGTGTTTATTTTGGAGGTGGGTGCAGAACATGTTGTCCAAGTCATAACGGACAATGCTGCAAATTATGGTTCTGCTGGCAGGATGCTTATGGAGAGGCATCCTACTTTATTTTGGACACCTTGTGCTGCACATTGTATTGATTTGATGTTGGAGGACATAGGGAAAATTTCCTTTGTCAAAGATATTGTCGAGTCATTAAAAAGCATTACAAAATTTATATATAATCATACATCTGTGTTTAGCTTGATGAGAAAATTCACCAACAACAAAGAGTTGGTGCGCTCTGCCATTACATGGTTTGCCACCAGTTTCATATCTCTTTAATCCCTCTTGAATTCTATGTGGGATGTGAAGAGAATGTTTCTTTCAGAGGAGTGGCGTGCTTTGACAATGAGCTGCAAACTAGAGGGAGAGGCCATATGCAGACTAGTGTCATACCAGGAAGACTTCTGGGCGAGAGTGCAGGAGGTGTGTACCGTCACTGAACCTTTGGTAAAGGTTCTTCGATTAGTTGATGGTGAGAAGCCCGCAACGAGCTATTTGTATGAGGCCATGGACAGGGCGAAAGAATCCGTTCGGGCCTATTATGATGATAAGGGAGATGAGGGGTTTCAGAGACAACTTCTCCTATGGGAAGTGATTAATGAGCGATGGAACAACACACTCTATCGTCCCATTCATGATGCAGGGATCTACCTGAACCCCACATTTTCTTACCCATGTGGGTTCGTATTTGATGTTGAGATCATGGATGGATTCTTAACCTGTGTTTAGAGGATGGTACGATCTCCAACAGAACGTACAGAAATCTCCAAGGAAATTGAGACATACAGGATGGCAGGTGACACATTTGGCTTTGACATGGCTGTGATTGATAGGATGATTAAAATGCCAGGAATTTTTTAGTTTCTTTCAAATTTCATTCTCTTCAAGTTCATAACTTCATACTTTGCTTCAATTTTCAAATTTCATTTTTTTCTTATGTTTATTTAAAATTTTATTTGTAATTTTGTTGTAGATGCATGGTAGAGAATGTATGGTGTCAGGGTACCCTTTTTGCAAAAGCTTGCCATTCATTTCCTTAGCCAAACATGTAGCTCCTCAAGATGTGAGCGCAATTGGAGTGTATTTGAAAAAATACACAACAAGAAGCGCAACAGGTTAACACTTAAAATATTGCAAATTTCCAAATAATTTTTGAATTCATTAAAAATATACATATATATATATATATATATATATATTTTTTTTTTTAATTATAATTTCATGATCTTTGTACAGGTTGGAGTCCCAGCGACTTAATGACATGGTCTGCGTCTACTACAATCTTCGATTGTGGGTGAGACAACTTGAGAGGATACTTGATATGGAGGTCATCTCATTGGATGGGATTGACACCATTGTTGCATGGAGGGTTGAGGCCGAGAGGCCTCTCATGGAGTCTACCGATGATTGGTTAGAGCAGGAGGTAGTGGAGGGGGAGGAGGAGGAGGAGGAGGCAGAGCAATAGGAGGAGGTGACACCACCTACCTGGGCTACCCCTGCCACTAGTAGAGGACGTGGTCTACCTCCATAGTCCTGTTCTCAGCTTCTAGAGCACAGCAGAGTCCACTGCCAACTCCACGACATCTACATCTAGAAGGAAAGGGAAAGCTAACTTGATTTCCGCAAGAGGGGCAGAGGAAATCAGTAGTATTAGACTTTAGTTATTTGGTTCATTTCATTGTATATGACATTATGACTCATGAGATACATTATTATATTTTTTGTTGATATTTTGAGGCTGAGTTGGGAGTCATGAGCCAGGACTTACTATTCAGGACATGATTCACTGTTATGTGTGATGTAGCACTAGAAATGATATTAAACATCTTATATATGAGTTCTTTTATCATATTTATGTATCAATGTATCTATTTTATGTTGTAGATGCTTTAGATAATAAAAAAATTGAAAAAAATGAATATATTTTTATGTTACAATTTTTTCCCGATTTTTACGATTTTTTCCCCTCGTCGATAATATCTCGATAACGATTACTGCAACATTGGTTGTTACATAGTACAACATATTGATATGCATTCTTTTCTTAGTATTTACTTTGATTAATTATGTCATCAAGCAATTACACATTAACAAGATATAGAGATCATAATGCACAAGTGACAAGAGACACTAGAAGTTAGGCCAGAGGCCATGGCAAAACCCACAAGGAGAAAACCCATCAATCCTTTCCTTATAGCTTCTTCATCAATAAGAGAAATCCAAGTCAAACAAACTAGTGATCCAAGTGCCAGGCCAACCCTCCAAATTCTGCTATAACTCCTTCAATATGTCTTGTCACAAAAATGCCACATGTTTGTCCTTAATTGCGATGTCACACAGAGATAGATGCTCACATTAATACTGATGTAATGGTATCTCAGGTAGCTCGTATTCATAGAAGAAACAATGCATAGAAAATCTTGGATGAATGCCTCCATTAGTGCCTTAGAGAATTTGCATATAAGCCTCAAAATATTTTGCACTACCGCCTTAGGAATCTTTGCATCACAGAGAGGAATATGCCACAAGAACTTCACATTACAGAGATATAATGTCTTCGAAACTTACATTATAGAGATAGATGATGCCATTGAAGATACACCTTCTCATGCCTAAGATTTATGCCACAAACTAGAATTATCTTACCATAGAAGAGATCCAAAATTGATACCAACAATGGAGGATATGTGCCAATAGATAGTTGTTCGATTATATGAAGAGACACGTCCTTTGGGTAGGCCAACTTGTCTACTTGGAGGGTCAAATTGGCAACTTGGACAAACAAATGACGCTTACAAAAATTCAAAATTTTATTCTTTTCATAGGGTCATGAAGAACATGCCCTTTGTCTTTTTCTTTTGACCAAACTAAAGCATGAAGAACATGCTTGATAATAAAATAATAAAAACGATTTTTCTTATTTTGTTATTACATAAAATACATATTGACACAAGTACAATGACAATTATGAAGACCGAACCTAGTTACAATTCCAACGTAGGTATTTATAACGACTTATCTATTGAGAATTGCAACTAGTTTCGGTGTTCATAATTGTTGTACTCATTTCAATATGTATCCTATGTAACAAACAAGAAAAGAAGAAAGAAAATTATTATTATTAAAGCATGGATTTCATGCTCATTATTGATGGTCTTCTAGGTAAAAGCATGTTCTTCATGCTTCTAGGGTTTGTTAGGTCTTAGGATTTATTGTCATGATTAGTCAATAGAGTCAACATCATGTTTACAAGACCCTTTTGGACAATTTGTAATTGTAAAAAGAATTCTATTTGATTCTAGAAAGTCCTGGAATCTCCAAGAGTACAAGTTGGCCCTAGGATACTCAAGTTGGCCTAAAGGAGGGAATTCAACCCCTTGAGAAGCCCTATATAAAGAGCAGTTCGACTTCATTTGGAGACACACACTCACAAGTTTGATGTCCCAAGAAAGAGTTCGATTTATAGCTGGGTAGCTACAAGGAGAGCAAAAGTCAAGAAGAAGGAAGACGAAAGAAATTTCTTGGTTTTTGGCTTGTATCTCTCTCACACGTACGACATTCTAGGGTTTTTGGGTTGCAGGAAGAAGTTGAAGTTGTAGGTTTGAGTTGCACTAAGACGAAGTGGAAAAACTTGTAGCTGGGAGGGAGGAAACTCTGTCTAGACCTCGCTAACCTTAGGAAGAGTTGTTGGGAATACTGAGAAGGGGGTGACCGTGAATCAGTATTTCTTAGCAATTGGCACTTTGTTAATATTTTTCTGAGCATTAGTTAATCTTCAACATTATTATTATTATTCAATATCAAATAACAAAACCAGTAAGCAACACCATACAACAATGCAGAAAGATAGAAACAATAGACACAAGATTTTTAGGTGGAAAACCCCGTCTATGTCAAAAGCCACCAAATGCTTCTTAGCAATTGTCTTCTCTTTGTTAAAAGAAAATTAATTACATGAAGTTTTATGCCACCACTGAAGGAGGCTCCAACCCCCTAATTTACAGGCTACAACCTAGAGGACACTACTACACCCTAATAACCTGCTGCGACCAGAAGGACACCCCAAAGCTTTGTAAGTCAGACCACAACCTGACGAGTGCTCCAGCACTCTGTTTTCCAGCTGCTGTCGGAAGGATGCTTCATCGCCTTGTAATTTATCAGCCTCAACTGAAAGGACGCCACAATCCCCTGTGCAGGCTACGACCTACTCTAGTACCACCCTGTCACCCTAAAGAGTTCTTAGGCCACTTCCTAAAGGTGTCTCCAATCACCCTAAAGGGCCGGTGGATCACGTTTCACAATTTTCATACTGGATCCTCTTGTGCTTTGAATCAATAGAAGAATGCTGTAAAGAAGATGTTGTGTATTCTGTCATGTCCTGGTAGCCACTGATCACTGTAATACACTGCTCAAGCTACTCATTGCACAGTACTGCCCAAACTGATCACTGCACAATATCACACATAAAACCCTGACTGCCAATGTTCCCAATTCAACGAACCACTGCACAAGCTGACCACTGCTCATCATAGTACAACCTGTTATCACTGACCACTGCCTCTGCTCAACTCACATCACTATCACTGCTCAACTGCATATCACTGTGGTTGCGCACATAGGTCACTGCACATCTGATCACTGCTCAACATCAAGAGCTCACAACACTGGCTACCACCACTATACCGAACTGCCTGTACTGCTGCAAAAACTGATCCCAAATGTCTGATAATGACATACTCCAAGATGCCTCAGGTCATCCCTATGACCTGCTACCAATGCTCTCAAACTCTGCCCACAGAGAGCTACCAACATATGCCTTTTTCGCTGCTGATCACTTCTCATACATTGCTATCCATTTTCATATCAATAAGATGTACATAGGGGTGATATTGCCCTCAAAGACTTTCTACCCTGCAAGGTCATGGTTATGTCACTAAGCCAGTACACTTTCTAGATCATAACTACAACACACCTAATACAAATTCCTAGGTCATCTATGTCAAATGTAAGGTCACTGTAGTCTAAAGGTCAGATCTAATAGATCAAGGTAGTGTGTCAATATGTCAAATCACATTCATCATAGTTCTGTCAAGTCAAAGTCAAAGTGTCAAATTATTGTCAAGCATTTATATGTCAGGTCTATGTGTCATGTCTAGGTGTCAAGTCAATATGTTATGTCTGGGAGTCAAGTCATGTCTAGGTGTCAAGTCTATTCATAGACAAGAACTGCTGTCACATGTGCACATCTACACAAGAACTGCTGTCACATGTGCACATCTACACTCAAGGGAATTCTTTGCTTCACTGTTGCACTTGTCTTACAAATCTACTATGTCAAGTCAACTATTGCCACAACTTTCTATACATCAAGTCACTATGTAAAGTCAATGTCAATATGTCTAGCTGTCATATACACAGTTAAAGCACATGTTACTATTCTTGTCACTGTTAGGTTATTAATATTGTCTCACAGTCTCACAATTGCGCTACAAGCTCGTGGGTCACTGTGGGTACATAATGTCACTGTTTAGTCTGTATCATTATTATATCAATAAACCACAATACCACTGCTGTCATAATCCCATAGTAAATCACTGTTAGAGCCATATCATAATCAAAACAAGTCTGTGTGGTACTTTCACATCAAGTCAATTCAAATTACAAGGATTATATAGAGTTAATCAAGGTTTATGACAATGTGCTCATGTGTAGCAAGGCAGGACCACTGTCTTCACGACATAGGACCTTAGCTACATCAGTATCTCAAGTCACTGTTAGATTCACGTACCCAGCAGTTATATATGTGTCATAGATTGTCATATCAGTTCACTGTCAATTTACTTCTAAGGTTATCAACATAGCTGTGTGATGCTTCTCACTGTACAAAGGTCATGTGTTTTAAGGTTGTGTCATTGTTCTAAGATCATAGTCAAATGAGTGAAGGTCTTATATATATCAAGAATTTATGCAATGTATTTTCAGTTCCACTAGAATTTGAATTCAATGATTGGCTTAGTGCATTTGATCCTACCAAGGTTGTGAAGTCAATGATTGGCTTAGTGCATTTTTGAAGATAGTCACTGATACATAATGAGATTACAGTGGGAATTGTTGTCAGACAACCGTAGGTGAACTAAATTCATCTTCTGTCCTTGGTCTGAAAACAACTACTAAAGTCTAAGACTCTCATAAGTGTTTATAACAAATGTTATGGTGCTGCAACTATAGCTCTGAACAAAATCAATATGACATTGGAATTTCCTTGAATTGTATGCCTTATATTGTTTCACTGTCCAGGGGTCTTCTAAGATTCTGTGAGGTCCAAAATATAGGATAAGCCTGCAAGGAAAGGTTTGTTCCTAAACAAAAGGATACCTTAATTTTAAAACACTTATCCCTGCAATGCATATTAAGGTCTGAACTTGCTAGGCACAGGTCAAAGTGCTGTAGCTAAGCCTTGTAGCAGTAAACTAGAAGCAAATCTACTCAAGGAAACAATGCAATAATCTTAGAATAATTCGATGCAAGCAGAAAAATTCTATTTACTCAATAATCACCCAAGTCCAAACGAAAACATTCAACAAAACAAAAATAACTTTTGCTGTTCTGTGGTCTAGTTCTGTGATGAAGGCTGAGAGCATACAAGAGATTCCCTTACCTGTAATGGAGACTAGGCCGAGGTGCTAGACCTTTGCTTCCTTTTTACAAGAGAGGTTTTCCCAAAATGAATCACCAATAAGATAAAAATCATATCCTAACCCTTCATTAGCCCTTTGCCTCAGGAGTTTCCGAAATAGTCTTCCTCTGGTAGACTAAAAAAATCAGAGGTAAACATGAGAATAGTTTGTTTGAGATTTGATGTGTTTTGGAAGTGCTTTAGGTCTCTTTTCTCATAGTGAAGGGTTGGACTAAGGAGGGGCTCTAAATGTGAACATTGGAGGAAATAGAAGGGATTTTAGGAGTAAATTTTGACAACTCAGGATATTTTAAAAGGAATTCAAAGTAATGTCTGCATTGTGGTCAAAGTAAGGAGAGCCACTAATAATTTAATGGATGAACGAGGGTTTTATTTTAACGGTGAAGGGTATGTTTTATAAGGAAGAGTTTAATACTTTGTTTTAAGGTGACTTTTCCGCTAAATTACCCTTACATTAGATATTAAAGACCATCAACCAATGAATATGATCAATGACACCATCTCATGGGGTTTTAGCCCACTAATGGGGGGTCTCTGACTTCAAATGTAAATCTCTTCAACCATAAGGAACTACGTGAGGTACCACATACCATTGGAAAGATATTTTCGAAGAGAATTTAACGATGTGGATCTCTAAGACGAAATCAATGTATTGCTTCATCAAAAACCCTCGACAAGTTCGGGGTATATCCTCAGTTTAGGGAACCCAAATCTTACGACTAGGGTTTTCAACCATCCAACAATGGAGGTTCCAACTTGATGTAATCCAAACAATTATAGGAAGCGTTCACTATCAATTTGACATCAATGACTGGTGTTTTAGTCAAAGTCAAATCTAGTCAAACCCCAGGGTTGACAACAATGACAACACCATCCAACAAGAGCTGTCTTTCTCTTGGAAGGTCCCAGAAGGAGATTGTGTTAGGGTTTATTCAAGAGCTGCAAGGCTGAAGTTGCAGGTCGAAGTTGCAGGTTGAGTAGCAGTATTGTAGCTGGCAGATTGAAGTTGCAGTGTGGAGCAGTTTGGTGCTAATTCAAGGACTTGAGGAATGGTTGACTTGGTCTTGGGAGAAGGACTTGATCTAGGGATTGGGTCTTTGTATCTCATTTGAAGCAGATTCTAAGAAGAGAAGAGTTTCCAAGTTTTTCCCTTGGAGGGGTTTTGCCCTGGCTGAGAGCCTACAGCTGTGTCCTCTTTTGTTGTTGCTATTTCTTGATATTGTTTGCCGAAAAGATCTAACTAAAGGAACATGAAGATAACTAAGATTCACAAGCAAGTATCAAGGTTAAAGAAAATAAGTTTAATAAGCTGCCACTTTACATTTTCTAACATGGTATCAGAGCCAAGGTGAACAAGGAAGGCAACTTGAAGGACACAAGAAAGAATTGCTAATAAAAATATAAGAAACTCTCGAAGCTTGAAAGAAGAAGACTACAAGAAAAACTGTCTCTTGAAAGGATTTGGTTGAAGATTCGTTGGTATAGGACCTTCTAACTAGGGTTTCTAGATTGAAGAAGATCAAGACTACATCAATCTCACAAGGAGAGTGTTGATATCGTAAAAAGTGACTCTATTTACAAGGCATCGATCTTGAAAGTTGTTGGTGGAGGAATCCTAAGAAACATCTTTCAAGGACATCATCAAGAACTCTCCAAAGGCCTTGAATGAATCAAGAAGGTTGGAGTCATCATCAAGGAGAATCATGGTCATCAAGTAAGTAACATATCATTACATCATGCGTGAATCTTCAAGTCATATGGGTTCTTTTTGCAAAGACAGCAACAAGCTCATTGGGGCATCAAACTATCTAGCATGGAAGAAAATAATAGACTTGATACTCATAGAACAAGAAGTAATGGAATATGTTACTGGGGAGATTACTGAACCTGAAAAAGACAAGACACACGAACTAGCAAAATGCAAGAAAGGGGAAATAAGAGCACAAAGGATCATAGTTGAATCAATTAAGAATTCTCTTGTTCCATTTGTTGCAAATTTGAAGACTTCCAAGGCCATGTATGACAAGCTAGTGAATTTGTATTTGGTAAGTACAACAGGTCAAAAGATGTTGTTAAGGAACAAGTTGTACATAATGAAGAAATCAAAGGATGAGGATGTGGCGTCCTTTCTCATGAGATCTCTCAATTAAGAGACCATTTTCAAGGACTTGGGTAACCTATCACTGATTATGAAGTAACCATCTGTGTACTAAATGCATTGCCACTAGAATGGAGCAACTTTGCAACAAGAATCTACTCCAAGAAGGATTCAACTCCCTTTGATGAGTTGTGGGCGCAGTGCATATTGGAAGAATTGAGGATCAAGGTCAAGGATGATATTGGATCTGATGAGCAATCTCAAGCCTTTCTAGCCCGAGTCAAGAAGCTGGAGAAAGGAAAGTTTGGTAAGTCTAACAAAAAATATGTGTCCAAAGTGCAATGGTTTGGACGCAATGAATTTGGACACTTTAAGACGGATTGTCCAAACAAGCAGAACAATAAGAGAAAGGGAAGGAGTGAAGCTCATGTAGCTGAAGCCGTAGGAGAACCTGAGAAGAAGGCAAAGAAGGAAGAAGTGAAGGATCTTTACTACTAAAGAAGGTTCACTCACTGTTAGGTTCTCTAAGAAGATTAATTTTTCTTTTAGAATAACATGTTTTGCATAACACCATAGAAAGAAGCATATGATAGTAGCATGTCTAGAATTTAAATGATTAAGTTGCTTTGTAGAGATCATCTCGATAGATGGATAGATAGACCATTTTTGTATAATGTTCATCCATGTATTATGTAACATTATGTTAGAGGTAGTCATCTTTCTTAGGTGGATCATCGTGATCTTGGGAGAACCATCATTATGGAAGGTTCTTGGGAAAAGCACTATGACAAGGTTAGTATGCATTCCATGTAATGTGGAGTCAATATTGGTAAAGGGATGAAGGAATGCAATGGGTAAGGATGTAGGATCTTTGTGAGATATATGGATAGCTAGATGGTCAGATGAAAGCATTGGAATGGATGCTAGATACAAAAATTTGGATAAGATTCATGTGTAGAATCTTGTGGAAAGAAAGTTTGTCATAAAATATGCTTAGGTATATGGATATATGATGCTTAAAAAAAATATGATTTGACTTACTTAAGAATGTATAAAGATTAGGACTTTATCTAGAATCTGTAAGACAATGATTAACATCCAATATAGTCTCCGGAAGAAAAGTTGTAACTTGGTAATCAAGTTGATCCCTGGGCACTCTGATGCATGAAGGAAGTTTCAAGCAGAGATGGTTGATGAGGATGTTGATGAGAAGGTCATCATGGTGAGGTAAGTCTAATTTGTTTATGATTTGGTTATCTGGTAGACTGGTTAATATATTGTTTTGCTACTTGGAAGGATGTTGCATGAATATATGATGGTAGTTGAAGCAAGTTTAACTGTATGGATGACAGATATTGAGGGAAGCTCGATATTTGGTACCTGGCAACTCTAAAGTCAAGATTTGGACATCTTGGGATGAAAAGGGTAACGATGTGAGAAGACACCCTGAATGTCAAAGGAAGATCACTTTCAAGAAGATGCTATGATCAACTTGAAGTTTGGGAAGGCTTAATGTAATGCCTTCCTATCAAAGGAGAAAGTGGTTGTTGTTAAATGTAACTAGGTTCGGTCTTCATAATGATATGTAATTATGATCTTTGTAAATGATGAAATAAAGGAAATAAAATTATTTTTGTAATGCCTTGCTTCATGGGTTTCATGAGCAAGAGTTTTTTTTTTTTTTTTTCTGGATGGCTCCCTTTGAGAGCCTTAGGATTTGTTATTAAGGTCAAAAGATTAATGTCATGCATGAAGAGCTCTTCTTGAGCATATGTAAAATGTATATTAGTCAACCTAGTGTCTAGAAAAGCCCTCAAAAGAGACAAGGACAGTCCTCTTGATGTCAATTTGCAAAATGAATTAAATAAACTTATGTCGACTCACTTAAAATGACACATCTATTCGAATGTTAATGTCGACTTAATATATGGTCAAACTACTATAAATACCCAGCTGGACTCTTTGCATCAAGACACAAAAAATCGTATCTATCTCTGAGATTTTCGTATTACAATTACAATGAGAAGTTCAGTGTTTCAGATGGGTAACAAAGTACAAAACTCGGATCCTTCTGTAGTTTTAGAGGGCATTCATAGTAGAAGATTTCAGAGGTCACAATGAAGCAATTCCGAAGTTTGTCCATAGAACAAAATATGGTGGATCATCTACATTTCGGTGAAAGGTACAGTTGGAAGTCAACAAGGAATCATAGTCCAATGGAGATGCTATAGTTTGGTGGTATCAAGAAAATTTGGAACCCTTTGCAATCACAGTGACAGTAAGTATAGACATACTACAGTTTGATGATAAAAGGAAACTACAGTTTGATAAGAAGACTATCTCGGTGCTACCACAAGAAGAAGATCCAGTGCTAAACATAGTCTCGATAATGATGCAATTCAGATATGCTTACAATACAATGATATTGCAGTGATGAATTTCAGATTGCTCTAGTGATGAAGCCTCAATAGCGGAAGGAGAATCTAGAAGACAGAAGCAGAAGAGGACTCGTGTCTTGATCTTGGAGTGGCTATTAGGTCAAGGGTCTTGGTCTTGGCATTTGTCAATTGAAATCTCTATAAGAAGAATTTGTGCGGGTTTTCCTCTCAAAGAGTGAGAGGTTTTGGCCTTGACAGAAAGCCAACATCTTGTGTTCTTGTCTCTTTTGTTTTGGTAACTATTTGATGAAGTAAGAAAACACACTCTAATAACAACAAGAGAAGATTGTGCTAACTAACAAGAAAAACTAAAAAATACCTCACAAATAGGTTATCATTGTCAGAGGAATCTTATTAACCTAATTGCCCTAGATTCTTCGACATGGTATCAGAGATAAGGTGCTGAAGTGAAAGGAACGACATAAAAGAGACATTCAAGGATACAGTTTTAAGAAGGGCTTCTAAAGTTATGGTTATAGTGACTCTTAAGGATTGGTTTACAGTCTCAAATGAAGAACTGTCTTGAATAGGCTTACAGGAAGAATCTCGAACCTAGACTACACAGTACCTCAACTCAGATTAAGGCTACAAGACTGTAATTTCGGTTGGGTATTACAACAAGACAATTTGGAATAAGTACTACAGTGAGACTGATCCATATCTGAAGTTCTCGGATAATTTCATGATAATAGTCTCAGGGACATGGCAGCAGTTTCGGTGCTTCTCACAGTCTCTGTCTATGTCATACCATAGTGATCTCAATAATCTCACAATGGCATGATCTCAACATACTGGTGATAGTCACAACCTTGGATTGAATCCTTTCTATAAAGAGTACAGTCTTGACAACTCGGATTCCCATAGCTTGATGATACATACTTGATGGCATATAGAAGCGGATCATCTACAACATAGTGCTCAGAAATAGATCTCACTATATCACAATCATAGTTTGTATGGATAATGCTCGATGTGGAATGAAGGTGTCTGTTGATATAGTCATAGTAATACTAAGTGATTGGTCTCGGTACCATAAGGTGATGATCATAGAAGTGACCTCGATGCTCTATGGTTCTACACGATGCTGCAACTTCAATAGAATGCTACAAGGTACCATAGTGCACTTGTGTGATAGCAATACAGTGCCATCTCAAGTATGCCAACAATTTGTTAATCATAAGGATGAGATGTATAAGTCGATGTATCTTGAAGGCAAGAAGGAAAGCTTCCTATCATTACAACAAGGATCTCATCCGGAGGAAGCATCGATGCATCTGCTTCAACCACCTTCAACATTATCAAGGTGAAGATTTCATCTTCACATGTCAAGTAAGTATTTTTCATTCTTTAATCAATTTGGTAAAAATGACTTCGTGGTTGCAAGGAGATCTATAGGTTGGATGGGTCATCAAAGGTCCTTGCATGGAATAAGGAGGATTGTCATAGTCCTCGTAGATAAGTGAAGTCATTTGAACATATCAGTGAAAAAGGTCTCCTTTGAATTCATGGGAAGAAACTCTTAAGGTCCTTTCACATAAACAATACTGGAGACATCAAAGAAACTGGAAGAAGAGTTATGAACATTACAAGAAAAGAAAGTTCCTATTACTGGAAAGGATAGGAGGAGTTGAGGAAAGGATTTCCATGGTAAGAGGGAGTAAGAAATCATTAAGATAGTCTCTCTCACTATAGGTCTCTTTATGGATCCTAGATCCTGCATAGGTTATGGCTACAATAAGATGTAGTGTGACATCATGGAAGCATTTGAAACAAGAACTCATGGTATCATCACGAGGGTAACAAAATTCATGGGATAAGTAAGTTACCTCATTCAACTTGTGATTTCTCTGCAAGATACAAGAAGACAAGTTGAGGGAAAAAGTGTTGAGGACTCAATCATTTGCTGGAAGGAAAGGAAGTTTGGCAAATCTTGGTACTCAGAAAAGGGAAAAAGAGCATAGCTGAAATTCAATGCTATGAAAGTAAAAGATCATGTACTTTATAGGAAAGATTGTTCTTAGCTTAAAGAAGGACAATAACAAGAAGAATAGAGAAGAAGTCCATTTCACCAAAGAAATGGAGGAAGCTTAAAGAAGGAAGAACAAGGAAGTAGAAGCATTAGAAGTAAGAGCTTGTGACACCACCATAGGAAAACATGAAGGACCACTGGAACAAAATCTATGGTAGTCAACTTTGGAAGATATTTCTCTTGGTGACGTCATTGGAAGATCAAAGGAAGAAGTCATCTAGGACAGGTCTCATCATACATTAGTTTAAAAAGGGAAACATTTGCTGAGTAAGGATATGCGAGATGGAATTCTTATTGGAAGGCTCACCGATCTAGAGAAGAAGCAAATGTTTCATCAGGAACTCCAACTTGTGGAGTTCATGTGATGATGATATGATGACATCAGAAATGAAGCAGATCAAAGGGTTGAATATTTTTTTTTCAATCTGCTGAAAGAAGCCTAGATGACTTAAAGATAAAATTAGGTATATATGCTTGTATTTAATATTATAAAGTCATGTTGTATGGTTGCAGGTAACATGGATCACTACTTCGATCTTGAGAAGCATGATCAAGGGAAAATAATCTCCTCCTCTGGAAGGATGCTGGAAAGCATAAGTCACACTAGATGAAATCAACATAATATGTCCTCATATGAAGTATGAGGTGGTTGACTACAATTAAGTAACTTTGATTGGAAGCTCCTGGGAATGGAATGTGTAAGAGGAAGAGATCGTGAGTTATGCAACCATGATAAAGGCGATCAACATCCAAAAGACCAAGAAGATTTGACTAGGAAATCTCCCGGAAAGATATGAAGACTCTGATGGAAGTCTAAAAAAGATGGAGACCCTTAACAATGCATATCTTTGGGAGATGTGTCAACATGTATACAGGATGATGATACCTATGGGAAGATGTCATGATGAAAGACCATCACAATGGTAATTTTGATTTAAGTGTTCATTTCTTATTTTTGAAAAAATATCTGGACAGGCTTATGTACGACTACCAAAGGGAAGAACATGGGATGACTTCCAAAGAGGACCATATAGAAGGATGTAAGATCCTTTTGAAAAATATGGCATGAAGAAAACAACATGACATGATGCAAGGCCAGATGAAGATTGTTGGATCACTTTGTGATAAAAGGAATGATGACATGACTGAATTGTGGATGAAAGTGATGGATGGTCCATGCCCTATATAGAAGCCACAAAAGGTGAAGACCCCTGGACAAAGAAATTCATGACATCGAAGGAAGGAGCTCTTCAAGTAGCTAGTCGAGGAGCTGTTGTAAGTCCCTAATAAAGTGGGAGCTTGGGTACATTCCTTTACAAGAATGGGCATATCTCCCCTAGTTGAGAGGGAGAGATAGACACAACATTCTTGTCTTCACTTGGGAAGAAAGAATGGAGGATTGGGTAATCATCTAGCATCTGATGCTCTTTGAGGATCTATAGGGCATCCAAGATAAGAGTAGGTAAGAGGACCGATATTCTTTGAGGGCTGGGAACCCAAGATAAGAATAGTCCTAGAAGGTCATACTTAGTGAACACCCGGGTGGGTATGTACCTTGAGAGACAATGATGAAGGTGTCTATAGTCATTGGTCTTGCAAACATTGTGCTCTGATCTGATGAGAGATAGAGCTGTCAATTAAGGCCTTGCTGTGGAAACAATGTTGGTTACTATGATGCTGTTTAGATGGGTTACCAATCCGATTCTTCTTATGAGAAATTCTTTAGATTGAGAATGACCAAGTACCATTATGAATACCTTCCTAGTTAAGAGGGTGTTAAAATTGGAAACTAGAGCCAAACTCCATGTGGGTCATCTTATTTCTGGTAGCTGATATTTTTCTTTGATTCCTCTCGTCGAGAGGTGTAGGATTGATCTAATGATCATCTGATTCCGACATGTATTTATGGAGATATGAATTTATTTGTATTTACTTGACAAGTTGACAAGGTCGGCCAATAGCTAAATGTGTGGCACACATGCCCAACATATCATATAAATACAAGCGAGGTTGAGTTATTATTCATCATCTCATCTCACTCATTCTTCTCTCCTTAGCATTGGGTTTACACAAGGAAGAGAAGCTCACATGGAAGAAGGAGGACGCTGAAAGGCAAAGGAGGAGGATGCAGAAAGGCACAGTTTGGACGACACAGAAGCTGCAGGTCATCTCTTTGACCAACGTTAACTAGCGTGGGCAATTCAGGGCTGCGGTTTTGGTGTGATTGCCTCTCCTAGGCAAGCCGCAAATTCTGGCACAAAAACCGAGGCATTCTGACTTCTAGTTTGTCCAGGGTTGACTGCCCTAGTTTAGGGCAGCAGGCTGATTACAGTTGACTGCTGTTTCACTGTGTTTTGGGGCTGTTTGAGGGCTGCTTCCTCTTGCTGTTGGAGGACTAGATCACTGGGCAATTGACCAAACATATTGAAGGTCAATTTCACCTTGTTTGACCAGATTTGACTTTGTTGGTTAGGGTTTATTGCTGCTGTCATAAAATTACAGATTTATGAATTTGTACTCTTTCTCTTTGCTGAACTATTGAAGATTAAAGAAGAATTGATCAAAAGGTTTCCTTGCATTGGGGTTTGTCCCTGGTTAGCCACCACATCTAGTGTCTCTTGTCTTGGCTTGTTTTCTGTCGATCTATTAATGTTCTATCTGCACTTTACTTTATGTTTATGTGATTGCTAAACTGTGGCTAATAAGAAGAATTGAAGTACACTGCTCTTAGCCTAGAACATACCATAAATTAACATGGTATCAGAGCTAAGGTGAAGACAAAGCCCAAGCAAGAACAAGAGCAAGAGCAATCACCGAAGGATGTTGAAGCAATCTCAAAGACTTCATGGGGTCCTTATCACACTTCTTCATTGAAGACAAGCTCCGTGAGAACTCTGACTATCACGGATGGAAGATGTCTCTCGATTTGACATTAGAAGACTAGGAAGTGTTGGACCATGTGAGAGGCAAAATCGTTGAGCCTCCATCAAATGTATCCGCTGCTGCTAGGAACAAGTGGACCAAGGGAGAAGTCAAAGTAAAGAAGATCATGTGAGACTCTATCGACAAGCGCCTGGTGGCCTATGTTTCCGAGCTGACCACCTCCAAGGAAATCTACGATAGACTGGTAAGTTTATTTAAAGTTAATGATGCAAATCAAGTTTTGTTCCTTAAGAATAAGCTTAAGGAAATTAAGAAGGGCAAAGATGAGAGTATGCAAGCATACTTCTTAAGGATCACTAAGATCAAGAATGATCTCCTATCAAATGGGGAAGTCATTCTTGACAGGGAACTGACCATCACAACTCTCGGAGGGCTCCCATCTGAATGTTATATATTCAGAACCACTTTTCTCAACAATAATGTAATTCCTGGATTTGAGGAATTGATGGCAAGATGCATTCAAGAAGAGACAAGGATGGAAGAGCAGGAAATGCCTACACTTAGAGGCAATCCCTCTGCTTTCTCCTCTCATGCTAAAAGGAGAAACAATTCCGGGGCTAAATCTAAAGGAAAGGCTGAACCAAAGGGTGGATGAAAAGGAAGATGTTACAGTTGCAACAAAATGGACCACTATGCAAAGGAGTGCCCTAATAAAAAGGTCTCACATCATGACTATGATCAAAATCACTCCCGAGGCAATCAAAGGAATGGCAGGTTCAATGGCAAAGGAAAGAGGAATACTGAAAATCAAGAAAGTGGTCAACCCTCCAAGAAAGTATGAAACTCCAAGTATGAATCTAACGTTGTTAACAATAAGCAAGATGAATATTATCTACCAGCGACCCTCTCTACTACTGCTCCCTCGGACTGGCTAGGAAATTGGCTTATTGATAGTGGTGCCTCAAGGCACTTCATTGGTTACAAAGAAGATCTATCTAATCTAATAGAGAAGGAGACCAACCTGGAAATTGTTCTTGGGGACAACTCAAAATATCTCGTGAAAAGCGTAGGGAATGTCACTCTTCAATTGAATTAGGGTTTCCAAGACTCCCGAAGAGATGTTCACTAATAAGAAACCTGACGTATCTCATTTTAGAATTTTTGAAAGTTCTGTATATTTTCATGTGCTGAAAGAGAAACGAAATAAATTGGGTGCATCTGGAAAGAAAGGAATCTTCGTGGGCTATAACGAAAATTCTAAGGGCTATAGAATCTATGTGGCTGGTCAAAGGGAAGTCGAGATTAGCCATGATGTCACCTTTGACGAAGATATGGCTCTTAGCTGTTAAACACACATGGGAGCAAGAGAGATATGAAAGATAAAACATGTGAGTACAATTTTTATTGACAAATGATATACATTTATAGTACATTATGTGACCGTTGGGATTCACATCCCAAGGTCTCTTGGACTTCTTTGTCCATTCGGCTTCCACACTAACCCATTGAGGATTAG
>APFE030747252.1:38127-48514 GCA_000404065.3 Pinus taeda
TGGGTGGTTGTCTCAATGTTCTGAAAAAAAACAGGTTCAGAATGGTGTCTATTTTGATGTAGCTCTTCTTGCTGTAGCTGTGATTCAAGCTGCAAAAAATCAATCTTTTCCTGTGCATTTTGTAGACATGTCTGAATTTCTGAGAGAAAATCCTTGTTGATTTTGACTGTATTATCCATACTAGAGAGTATTAGATTGTCCACTAACTCTAATATTGCACCAATTGGAGCCATTTTTAATCCTCAAAAAATAGTAAAACAATGAGGAAAAGATGGACACCAATTGCTCTTCAAATCAATCAGCGTGCAATAGACTCAGCACACAAAGAATGGTGATATCCGGAAAACAAACTCCTCACTCAAAAAATGAATTTTCTTCAATTCACCTGAGAATTTAACTTCCAACAAAGCTACAAGCAATTTAGGCCTCAAAAAGATATTTTCCTGTACCAGCCTTGAATCCAAGGGAACTTGTCCTGGCAACACTTCAATAAAATCTCTGATATGAACAACCTTTAAGAAAATATACCAATTCGATCTACAATACCACGAAACTTGCTAATTAGGAATCAAATCAATACATATCTTCCTGTGATCTGTATGCCTTCTGCAGCGCTACCAAACCATTTCACTGTTCAAAAGATCATCGAACATAAATAAACAAATTAGCTCATTATAGTTACACTCAAACACTCACGCCCACACATTTTGAGATATTCATATTAGGTTTCTTTTAGCCTTGAGATATGCTTATATACACGCAGGGAACAACACAACTTCGCTTTTTCTGAAATTGCCCCTTTGCAAGCTTCTTGGATACAATGCAACTAGATTTATTGAGTTTACAATCTTATTTAAAGACAAAAATGAGCTTTATCAATGAAGCAAAGACTGTATAGCTGCTACTGCATCACCCTTATGTTCTCGCAATGTCCTCTCAGCCACTTTCTTGTCCAACTCAAGCTCAGTTGCAATCAGATCTACATCAGCCGGATCAATTTTGACAGTTGCTAGAAGTCGTGGCAGAGGACTGTGGCATGCTGGATTATACCACAATTATACTAAAAAATGCAGTAGAAGTGGAAGTGCATTAAATGGAGCTGGTATTAAAAAAATGGGAGCGGAGGTGTGCACGATTCAACGTATAACCAACATTTATAATTGGTGGAAGGTTAAACGATATGGAATAAATGATTCAATTTATTGTGCGGAGTATGGGATAAACCCCGCGACCACAATTATATTAAAAAAACTCAGCAATAACATTCAATGGAGAATGTTAAGCGGAAGTGTATTAACCTAGAGCAGTGTATTAAGACCGACTTAAAAAAAATGGGAAGCGAAGTGTATGTGAATATATGGATGCGGAGTATGTCTGACCAACTAGATATGGATGCAATCAACTGTTATAAACACAACAAATTATTCGTAGCTTCCTCTGCAATTTTGCAGTCATACACTGCAGTGACTTTTTGGATGGCTTCAGTCACATCCTTATTCTTCTTTCCTAGCTTGACAAGTCTCAAAGCAACTTCTGCTGCAGTGTTAGCAGCTGCAATAACATCTGCCGCCCTTCCAGTAACAGGTCCTTCTTGTACCACATAAGTGTGGGCTACCACTGAAATGAACCATCAATATGGCATCCCAGATCAATTTTCACAATGTCATTTTCCTCCAAGACAGTTTCATCTCCAGTTAGAGGAGAGAAATGGCATACCGTGCTATTGATCGAGATACAAGTAGGAAATGCAACACCTTTCTTTATCTTCTTGGCATTCTTATATACATTTCCTGTTTGTTCTCTAATATATGAGTCCCCCTTTTCACATAGATCAACCACCTTTGCCTTTGGCTTGCATTCAGACAAAACTATTTGTAAAGCTTTATTCGCAATTTCAGCAGAAAGCTTAAACTGCTTGATGAAAAGGAAACAAATATATACAAGAGGGCTGTTGATAAAAACTATCAGTTGAAGATGAAAGCATCAAGGCGTATCTTCATTGACATAAACCAGAAGTTTCCTATTATGCCATTTACTGCAAGGGCTCTGGAAGGCAAGCGTGCCCGTTTAGGTCTGGTGGAATGTGTCAACCACGCAGAAAATGTCAGATGACGAAGCCAAAGTGTTTGTGATTTCCCCAGAACAGTACCATTTGAAAGAAAATTTCCGTGGGTTCAATTTCATAAAGGAGAATTTGAGGATTCTGCAATGAGCTCGGAAGATCCTTTTGATGCCGCCGGTGAGAAACCTCATGGCGATCCCAGATTTGACAAAATTGTTAGAATAATGATAACGGTCATAATCTTGTTTTTTTTCTAGCAGTACCATTCGTCCTTGTGCTACAGGTTTATGCCGAAAGAATTTGGAGAGACGCTACAAGAATTTTCAGAGCAGGGAGGCCGCAGATTGCGGGATTGGATCCTCAGATCATAGGGACTCTCTTTATGGTTAATCAGTGGACGAGCAATGTCTTCACCCTCATTTTGGTTCTAGTCTGCTTCCAAAACAGCTTTGGTTTGAGTTGTTGGGAGCGATTTCTCATGGAAAGGTTTGCTAACAACTTCAGGAAATTATGGCAATTGAAGGAGGTCCATGCCCTCTACAAGGTGATTAGAGCCGACGATATTTAGAATCGACAACAAATTCTCTATGCCACAATCCTTTTAGAATGTACACACAACGAACTAAAAAGGAAGAGCATGAATCTTGCAAGCTACTCATTGTCTAAAGCTTGCCAGTGCGCAAATGTGAACCATACGCCTTGTGCAAATCATATAGCCCCAAAACCCCAGAAAATCAATTCCTTCACACGATTAGACATTGCACTTTCTTTCAAACACACATACGTACCATGAACTCAAACACTTTAAAATTCCTTTGATAGTTTGGCTCTGAATTGAATTGAGACAACAGTTTGTTAGGTGCAGCGATTGAATTGAGACAACAGTTTGTCAGGCGCAGCGCATTCAACCTTGAACATAATGTATTCAACAGTAGCAGACCTTCATCGATGGAGGCCTATCTCTGCAGTGGCACTGTCAGGCCTCAGCGCTAAAACAGGAAATGATAGTGTTATAAGAAATTGATAGTATGGACAGATGTGCAGTGTTGGCAGAGGTAGGTTATTTCAGGTCTGAGGGGAATAAGGCAGAGGCAGAGGTCAGGTAACGCAGAACTGACATATATATAGAGACCACAAAACAAGTGGCTCAAATTAGAGCAGGATCAGCAATCGCCTGCTCTGATACCATGTTAAACACACATGGGAGCAAGAGAGATATGAAAGATAAAACATGTGAGTACAATTTTTATTGACAAATGATATACATTTATAGTACATTATGTGACCGTTGGGATTCACATCCCAAGGTCTCTTGGACTCCTTTGTCCATTTGGCTTCCACACTAACCCATTGAGGATTAGGTGTCCAACATTAGCAAAGTTGACAATCTTCCTACTCTAAGGGAATCTAAAGAAGCTGACACCAGGAAACCGGAAGATGAGACAATGCCTGATGTGGAAGAACCTATGGATCCTATTGATCCCCTTCCGCAAGAGCCTTCCTCTTCCAGGAAAAGGTCTTCATGGCTTAGGGGGACACTTGATGATGTCGAAGGATACATTGCACCTAGAGGGACTTTACGAGAAAGTAAGAAGCTGGCCAGGGATCAGGAATACGTGACCATCATGAGCACAATCATCCAAAATGAGCCTTCATCATTTACAGAAGCTGTCAAGCATCAAGTATGGAAGGATGCTATGACTGAGGAATATGAGTCCATAATGAAAAATGATGTTTGGGATGTGGTCCCCAAACCCCAAGACAAAGTAGCTGTCAATTTGAAATGGCTTTACAAGATAAAGCATGGAGCTGATGGAAGTGTTGAAAAGTATAAGGCTCATTTTGTCGCTTGTGGCTTCTCTTAGAAGGAAGGTGTAGACTATGATGAGATATTTGCACCTGTTGCCCGATATACCACCATTCGCTCGATCATAGCCCTTGTTGCTTCGCAAGGATGGAACCTACATCAGATGGATGTCAAGATCGTGTTCTTGCATGGTTCGATCAAAGAGGAAGTCTATGTGGAACAACCCGAAGGATTTGAGATTCATGATCGGGAATCTCACGTGTGCAGGTTGAAGCAAGCACCCCGAGCGTGGTATGAGAGAATCGATAGTTACTTGATGAAGCTGGGATTCACTTGGAGTGAAGCCAACCCTAACCTTTACTTTAAGGTTGAAGATGAAAAACCTCTCATATTGGTGCTGTATGTTGACGACCTCTTTTTGACAGGTGCAGACCCTCTCATTCACAAATGTAAGAGGGAGTTGGCTTCTAAGTTTGAGATGAAGGACCTGGGACAAATGCACTATTTCCTAGGACTAGAAGTTTGGCAGAAGCCAGGGGAGATTTTCCTTTCTCAAGGAAAATATGTGGTGAAGATATTGGAGAGATTCATTATGGTGGACTGCAACCCCGTGACTACCCCGATGGAGCTTGACTTCAAGAAGTTAAGCTGTAGTGCTGACAGAGCTGTTCTACAAAATGATACCGAGTATCGTCAACTCATCGAAGCATTGATGTTCTTGGTGAACTCCCGTCCGAATATATGTTTTGCAGTCAACACATTGAGTCAACATATGGTTGAGCCTCACCACACACATTGAATTGGTGCCAAGGATCTGTTGAGATACCTTCGTGGCACAATCAGTCATGGGTTGAGATACACTGTTGGAGATGTGAGACTACATGGATATACCGATGTTGATTGGGCAGGCAGTGTGGTGAACTGAAAGAGCACTTCCGGGTGTTGTTTCTCTTTGGGATTTGCTTCGATATCCTGGATGAGCAGGAAGCAGAAGTCGATGGTTTTGAACACCACTGAGGCAGAGTACATTGCTGTGAGTATGGCCTCTTGTGAGGTGGTTTGGTTGTGGAATCTCTTTAGTGAGCTGTTTGGATTTACATTGGATACTACTGTGATCCTGTGTGACAACCAGAGCGATATTCGTTTATCAGACAATCCTGTATTTCATGATCGCTCCAAGTATATCGATATCGGGTACCACTATATACAGGATATGGTGCAGAGGGGAGCAATAAGGCTCCAACATATAGGTACAGATGAGCAGGTCGTCGACATTTTGGTGAAGCCCCTGGGAAAGGATAAATTCTTGACTTTCTGAGAACGAAGTGGTGTCGTTGAGAGACCCTCTTATGAGGGTCGGGTATGATGCATACATTGAGCTCTGGGAGCTTCGAGGGGCTTGGGGTACTTCTTGTAGTGACATGCGACCACAGGGCGACTCACCCTCCGCTAGTGGTGCGCTATGTACAGGGTGAAAGGTTCAATCTTCACCTTGTGATACCTCGTGGCGATTTTGGGACAGGATGATTAGTTCTCCTGTCAAGGCATCCTACCCATGTAGTCTGGGACTCATGGGAAGTACCTCTCATCTGATCAATGAGTAGGGAAATGGGGTTAGGGACCATTAGTAGTACTATCGATGGACGGATCATTGTATCTACTGTACTCCCTATGCTAGGATGACCTCCATTGATCTGGGATCAATGGTACTGATCTAGGATTAGTGAGAGTGGTATGACACACTCTTTGCGACTGACTTCGGGTCAGTGGAGGATGGTATGATACATCCTCGATCATTTCTTCTTCTTCATAGTTCAGCACAATAGAGTAGAGCCAAGCAGTGCAGGGAAGTGCATTTGATGGCTGAGATAGTACCAACGGTTAGACAGATTAACAGATGGAGTTCTCCCTAGTTGAGAGGGAGTGTTAAAATTGGCAACTAGGGCCAAACTCCATGTGGGTCATCTTATTTATGTCAGCTGATATTTTTCCTTGATTCCTCTTGTCGAGATGTGTAGGATTGATCTAACGATCATCTGATTTCGACATGTATTTATGGAGATATGAATTTATTTGTATTTGCTTGACAAATTGTCTAGGTCGGCAAGCAGCTAAATGTGTAGCACACATGCCCAACATATCAAATAAATACAAGTGAGGTTGAGTTATTATTCATCATCTCATCTCACTCATTCTTCTCTCTCCTTAGCATTGGGTTTACACAAGGAAGAGAAGCTCACACGTGGGAAGAAGGAGGACGCAGAAAGATGCAGAAGCTGCAGATCATCTCTTTGACTAGCGTTTACTAGCGTGGGCAATTTAGGGCTGCGGTTTTGGTGTGGTTGCCTCTCCTAGGCAGGCCGCAAATTCTGTCACAAAAACTGAGGCATTCTGACCTCCAGTTTGACCAGGGTTGACTGCCCTAGTTTAGGGCAGCAGGTTGATTACAGTTGGCTGCTGTTTCACTGTGTTTTGGGGCTATTTGAGGGCTGCTTCTTCTTGCTGTTGGAGGTCTAGATGACCGGGAAATTGACCAAACATATTGAAGGTCAATTTCACCTTGTTTGACCAGATTTGACTTTGCTGGTTAGGGTTTACTGCTTCTGTCATAAAATCACAGATTTATGAGTTTGTATTATTTCTCTCTGCTGAACTATTGAAGATTAAAGAAGAATTTATCAAAGGGTTTCACCGCATTGGGGTTTGTCCTTGGCTAGTTGCCACATCTGGTGTCTCTTGTCTTGGCTCGTTTTCTGTCGATCTATTAATGTTCGATCTGCACTTTACTTTATGTTTATGTGATTGCTAAACTGTGGCTAATAAGAAGAATTGAAGTAAACTGCTCTTAGCCTAGAACATACCATAAATTAACAGAGGGAGTGTTGTAAAATGTAACTAGGTTCGGTCTTCATAATGACATGTAATTATGATCTTTGTAAATGATGAAATAAAAGAAATAAAATTATTTTTTTAATGCCTTGCTTCATGGGTTTCATGAGCAAGAGTTTCTTTTCTAGATGGCTCCCATAGATAGCCTTAGGATTTGTTATTAAGGCCAAAGGATTAATGTCATGTATGAAGAGCTCTTCTTGAGCATGTAAAATGTATAAGAGTCAGCCTAGTGTCTAGAAAAGCCCTCCAAAAAGACGAGCACAATCCTCTTGATACCGGCTTGCAAGATGAATTAAATAAACTTATGTCGGCTCACTTAAAATGACATATCTATTCGAATGTTAAGGTCGGCTTAATATATGGTCAAACTACTATAAATACCCCACTGGACTCTTCGCATCAAGACACAAAAAGTCGTATCTATCTTTGAGATTTTCGCATTACAATTACAGTCAGAAGTTCAGTGTTTCGAATGGGTAACAAAGTACGAAACTTGGATCCTTCTGTAGTTTCAGAGGGCAGTCATAGTAGATGATTTTAGATACCATAGTGAAGCATTTCGGAGGTCATAGTCCACAGAACAAAATATGGATCATCTACATTTCGGTGAAAGGTACAGTTGGAAGTCAACAAGGAATCATAGTCCAATGGAGATGCTAAAGTTTGGTGGTATCAAGAAAATTCGGAACTCTCTGGAATCACAATGACAACTATTGAAGAATCTAGGGTTGTTAGGTGTAGTGTGATTCTTCGTTACTTGATAACAATTTGTGGAGTCTTTTTTCTTTTTCTTGTTAGCTTAATCTTCTTCTTCTTCTTATTAATGCATGTATGTGTACTTCATCAAACTACTACCAAAATATAAGAACAAGAACACAAGATGTTGGCTCTCTGCCAGGGCCAAAATCTCTCTTCTCTTGAGAGGAAAACTTTTTAGTAAGTTTCTCTTATTGAGACTGTTGGACGACTAATCCTCTATGGGTTGGTGTAGAATGTGAGCAACCACGGGAGTCCAAGAGAGCTTGGGATGTGGAACCCAACGGTCACACAAATGTACTATAAATGTATATCATGTCAATAATAATGTATTCAATGTTTATCATCCATCTTTTGCTGTTTACATTCCATGTGACTTTAACATGGTATCAGAGCAGACGATATCCTGCCTTGCTCATATTTGAGCCACTATTTTCTTGGGGTCTTTCTTTGTGTATCTGTCAAACCTGAGCGTTGTCTAAAATATTCCAAAATCTATCTGCACCAGTCAGAGCGCAGGTCTCAAATTAGTTTTTTGTAGTGTAACTCCTGTCAGATTTCTCTGCCATATTTTCTGTCCTCTGCGTTAGTTTTATTAAATGGTGTCTTTAATAATCACTGGCGTTGGTTGAATGGTGGCTCCCTACACACAGTCGGCCTACTTGCCCCAATACATTGCTCTCTGAAATCTGCAGCATAACGCCCCATACATCGTGCTCCCGGTTCACCATAGTCATACCACCATGAGGTAGTTGAAGCAATCTTCCCATGAGGTTGTTTTCTCCCGAACGACTCAAAAGCACTACTAGCTACCACTTTACTCTTGATGGGTTGTATGGTTGGCAATGAGTGCACGAGTTGATCAATAATATGCTTGCTTTCAAAGTTGAAATCTTTTTCTAGTTTCTTATGACTAGATAGTTTATTTTGCAATATGACATTATTATTGGCTACATCACGAGGGCTATTCAATCCCATTGAAATAGGAAGTTTGAGCCATTGTTTGTCCTTAACAAAAGTTTCACGCCCAATTGTCCTCCGGAAGACCTCATGGAGTTCTCGTATAGAAAGATTGTCCAAACAGATTTCATTATTAACAACATTGGAATCTGGCTTTGCAATGACATCCACTTGAGGTGGTGGAGATCCAACAAAATTCATGTCCACGTCTAGGACAGCGTGTTCATCAACTGATCCAGAATTTACTGGAGAAGGACTCTCATGAAAAGGAGTATCTTCAGACAGCACATGTGAGACGGAATCTGGAATCCCTGAAGCCATTCGTAGACGTTCTTCATTTATCCTTTGTAGCATCACCTCGGGAAATTGAAGTTTGGCATGCAACTTTCGCCTTTCTGCCTCAGCATCGTTCTCTCAACTGTGAGATTCTTATGATCCACCGCAAATTTGGAAAAATGCGTAGAGCTTGAAATCTTGAATACAAAATCAAAATTCCTGCAACTCTGGCTAAGATGGAGCCCGAGATGCTTAACTAAATTGTTAATTTTAGGTATGTTCTATGCTAGAGCAATTTATTCAATTTATTTTCCACATTAGCAATCACATCAACATAAAGTAAACTGCAGATAGAACATAAATATAAATCGCAGAAGACAAGCCAAGACAAGAGGACACAAGATGTCGCGCTAGCCAGGGACAAACCCCAATGTGGGGAAACCCTTGATCAATTCTTCTTATATGTTCTTCAAAGTTCAACAACGAAAGTGAGAGAGATAGTACATTTACAATAGAAGTCAATCACTTTGACTTTTGAGATCGGCATGAGATCAGTTGAAGACATATTGCTTCAATTGATTCTCTAAGGTGATTCATTCACCTATCATAGTGCTGCATCTCGTCTATTTGCTACACATTACCATGTGACACCTTGCTGTACTGTCACGTGTTGAACATTGATGACTGAGCTGCTCTCATCTTCATGCTGCTCATCATGCTGCATCTTCCATGGTCTTATTCATCATCAAGTTGCCCATGCTCATGATCTCATTCATCATTATGCTACAAATGCTCATATCATCATGCATCACTACACTACCCATGCTCATATCATCATGATGCTTATTATGTTGCCCAAGATCTCATATATCATGCTGCCTTCCTTCGGAGGTAGATGCTCCGGCTGTTTTGGCAGTTCCTGGTAGTTCCGGCTTTTCTGGCAGTTTCGACAGTTCCGACGTTTCCGGCTTTTCTAGCTTTTCTGGTATTTCCGGCTTTTCCAACAGTTTCGGCTTTTCCGACAATTTCGGCTTTTCTGGCAGTTCCAGCTTTTCCGGCTTTTTCGGCAGTTCCGGCTTGTCCAGTTTTTCCGGCTTTTCCGACAGTTCCGGCTTTTCTAGTAGTTTCGACTTTTCTGGCTTTTCCAGCAGTTCCGACTTTTTCGGCTTTTCCGGCAGTTCCAGTTTTTCCGGCTATTCTAGCTATTCCGGCTTTTCCAGCTTTTTTGACTTTTCCTTAGGATCTCTCCTCCTGCTAAAACCCAAAGACAAGTAGAGAGAGGAAGAGATCCAAGTGTGTGTATAAATGGCTTGAAGTCCTCTTCTATTTATACTAAAACGTAGAGGTTGAACAGACATCACTGTTGGGCTTCTAAGCCTGCATAAGTTGCTCGCTGACTTAACAATTTGTCCATAACATAAATAAATTCATAACTTCATAAATACTTATCGGAATTGGATGATCTTTAGATCAATCCTACACCTCTCAATGAGAGGGATCCAATAAAAATATCAGCTACCATAAACAATATGAGCCAGATGGAGTTTGGCCCTATTTGCCAATTTTAACACTCCCTCTCAACTAGGGAGAACTCCATCCATTGATCCATATGTCCAATTGTACTATCTCCGCCA
>APFE030747252.1:49889-90661 GCA_000404065.3 Pinus taeda
GGGAGTGTGAGTCACCCTGTGGTCGTATGTTGCTCAAGTAAGAACCACAAGCCCCCAGAGCTCCCAAAGCTCAATGTATACAACATGCAGGACCCGTGTACAAGGGTCTCTTGACAACTCCAAGTCGTTCGGGAAAATCACATATTTGATCTTTCCCCCGAGGTTTAGACAAAGTGTAGCGACTTATACATCATCTCATAGCGATGGAGCTTCCTTGCTCATAGACTTACCATATCCCAGATAAGGTAGTATCTGATGTCTATCTGCTGGAGCAATCGTCGAATACGGGATTCGTCAATAATCGAATCCCACCTTTGGGTGTTACAGAGAATCACAGTGATACAAACAACTCACTTGAAGAGCTTCCCCAACCAGGCAGCTTCATACGAGATCATACTCGTAGATATGTATTCGGTCTCAGCGGTGCTTATAACAACGGACTTCTGCTTCCTACTCATCCATGATATCGAAGCAGAATCCAAGTGATCCTCCACACGGCCTACCCAATCAGCATTCGAATAATCATGCAGTTTCATATTTCCGGCAGTGTATATCAATCCATGAGAGATTGTGCCCCGAAGACATCTCAGAAGATTCTTGGCACCAATCCAGTGAGGTTCAACCAAATATGAGCTCACCATGCTAACTGCAAAACATATGTACGGACGGAAGTTCACCAAGAACATCAACGCGAATGAGTTTATGAGATTCAGAGGCATTTCCGAAATCTAGTCCGATATTACTACCATATAACTTCTGGAAGTTAAGATCCTCAAGGTAGTCACAGGTTTGCAGTTCACCATTCCACATCTGGAATCCAACTCCCTCTTACTTCTGCAAATGAGAGGGTCTACACCTGTTAGAAGTAGGTCGTCCTCATAAGGTGCTGGTTTGAGAGGTCTATCATCCACAACCTTTGGATTGTTTGGATCCATTTCACTCCTAGTGAATCTCAACTTTATTAGACAACTATTGATCCTCTCATACTATGCCTGGGGTGTTTTGCTTCAAGCCATAGAGGGCTTTTTTCCACTTGCATATGCGAGATTCCTGATTATCAATCTCAGACCCCTTGGGTTGTTCCAGACCTGTGGACCTGCTACATGAGGGGAATGGTCTCCTTGTAAGATTTTCCTTTGGTACATCTCAGACATGTACCTTCATGCTGTTTTTGAATTCAGGCATCCCGGTCACCATCTGACTCACAGACCTTCGGTGCTGAGTCAATGGACATGGTCCACAGTGGACTTGATACAACCCTGAACTCTAAAACATCTTTGAAAAATCTATTTTCAAACACGTACCTTTCCATCGATGAGTGCCACCCTGAAACCTTAAACTTCCATTTCCGAGATGGACACCAGGTTCTTTTTGCGATCAGGTACATAAAAGAGATTCTGGGGTTCCTTGCTTTCTTTGAAGAATCGACCATTTCCTTGATGACCTGCATTACTTATCATTCCTCTGATCATTGAAGATGTCCCTGGAATGAATGTTATCTTCATCAAGAGATGTGCCTTTGCTATTCAGACACTCCTTTGCATGATGGCCAAACTTATTGCAATCAAGGCATCTGCCTTTCCTTCCACCCTTAGCTCTGAACTTCCCAATGAAGTGATCTTCTGCTGTGCCATTCTGATAATATTCTCTGTTTCCACTTCACCCTTAGCGAACTTAGAAGAGAGATGTGGATCTCATTGATCCTTTTGTCTTGTCCCTATTGTCTTTGGTGATTGCACTTTCACTCTTGCTTGGGCATTGTCTTCACCTCAGCTCCGATTCCATGTTAATTTTAGGTATGTTCTATGCTAGAGCAATTTATTCAATTTATTTTCCACATTAACAATTACATTAGCATAAAGTAAACTGCAGATAGAACATAAATATAAATCGCAGAAGACAAGCCAAGACAAGAGGACACAAGATGTGGCGCTAGCCAGGGACAAACCCCAATGTGGGGAAACCCTTGATCAATTCTTCTTATATGTTCTTCAAAGTTCAGCAGAGAAAGTGAGAGAGATAGTACATTTACAATAGAAGTCAATCACTTTGACTTTTGATATCGGCATGAGATCAATTGAAGCCATATTGCTTCAATTGATTCTCTAAGGTGACTCGTTCACCTATCATAGTGCTGCATCTTGTCTATTTGCTGCACATTACCATGTGACACCTTACTGTATTGTCACATGTGTTGAACATTGATGACTGAGCTGCTCTCATCTTCATGCTGCTCATCACGCTGCATCTTCCATGGTCTTATTCATCATCAAGCTGCCCATGCTCATGATCTCATTCATCATGCTGTCCATGCTCATATCATCATGTTGTCCATGCTCATATCGTCATGCATCATTACGCTGCCCATGCTCATATCATCATGATGCTTATTATGCTGCCTTCCTTCGGAGACAGATGCTCCGACTGTTTCGGCAGTTCCTGGTAGTTTTGGCTTTTCCGGCAGTTCCGACTTTTCCAACATTTCCAGCTTTTCTGATATTTTCGGCTTTTTCGGCAGTTCCGGCTTTTCCGGTAGTTCTGGCTTTTCTAGCAGTTTTGGCTTTTCCTTCTTTTCTGGCAGTTTCAGCTTTTTCAGCTTTCCCGGCTTTTTTGACAGTTCTAGCTTTTCTGGCTATTCCGATTATTCCGGCTTTGCCAGCAGTTTCGACTTTTCCGGTTTTTCCAATTTTTCCTTAAGATCTCTCCTCCTCCTAAAACCCAAAGACAAGTAGAGAGAGAAAGAGATCCAAGTGTGTGTAGAAATGACTTGAAGTGCTCTTTTATTTATACTAAAATGTAGAGGTTGAATAGACATGATTGTTGGGCTTCTGAGCCTACATAAGTTGTTGGTTGACTTAACAATTTGTCCATAACATAAATAAATTCATAACTTCATAAATGCTTATCGGAATCAGATGATCTTTAGATCAATCCTACACCTCTCAATGAGAGGGATCCAATAAAAATATCAGCTGCCATAAATAATATGACCCACATGGAGTTTGGCCCTAGTTGCCAATTTTAATAGGTATCCCAATAAAACAGAAAATTACATCAGTTTGAAGCCTCCGAGACACATTTTTGAGCGTTGAAGCAGTCCTTGACTAGCCCTGTGTTGCATTGGATTGTGTGTTGAATGATTCATATTTTGATGGTCGTAACTCCCATTTGAAAGTTGTAATCTCACACGAAGTGGTGCATTCCTCTGCATTGATGATGGTCGTGGAGTCTATGGAATACCAAACATCGGATTACATATGCGGTGATGTTGTTATGTTAAAACAATGAATGAAGCATTGGTCTCTATGTATAATTCAACGTGGGATGCAACATTGTGAGCAACCTTAAATTCTGCGCATTCATTTCCAGTGCATTGAACAGTTCGTTGTCTTGGCTAATATGTATGCATGTTGGTCGTTGTCCTATTTAAATATACAGTGAAGTGTGTGCGTTGGTTCATATATGAACTCTCATACCTCATTCATTATAAGGACGCGATTGCATCTAAAATATTGGGCTTTTGCTACTGTTAATGAAAGTTATGTTTGATGTGGTATAAAGAAATTGGGTTATGAACTGAATGTGCCCAGGTCTACTCGCAAAGGACCAGTTCCTTGTTGTTGTGTTGCACACAAGTGTTGGAGAAGCATTAGATGGCGGGTCTCTCCTTGGCATTCAAGCATTTCGGCCCTCGTCACAACAACCCTTTAGATTGTGGACCCTAGTGTTGGAGCGGGATCATCCACGTTCTGCCATTGGGTGCATTGTAGAGGAAGAAAAAATTGACATAGATGCAGATTAGGGAGAATTTGGAACTCACTGTGATATTAATCTCTTGAATTCTTCCATAAATAATTGTGTCTTTAGAATTGCTTGTTCCATGAGCATTATTTCTGAAAGTGTGAATCTACGCTCTCCAAATCTAGTTGCCATTGGAGGCCAAACTTCCTCATACTTGGCTGCCAGAAACTGCGCTACTCTTTCAGCTGGAGATAGCTTTGATGAGCTAACGAGATTGGGTGCCAGAAGTCGGTCTATTGCAAATGCTATTACTCAGATTATCAATGCTGGCTTTGGTGTGTGTTAGATATGTGCATACTTAGTTATATAGATGATTGCATTTGTGAATCTTGAATGAAAAGATGTTTTGTAAGTAGGCTCTAGAACTATCAGACAAATTTCATTTGTAGAGAAAGTAGAAGATTGGCTCTTCTTTTGCACAGTGTGAGTAATTTGAGAAGTGCGTGCATTGAAGCAACGAGTCATTTGTTGCGTGGAAATTAGTACCGGGCTGTCTGCTGTAATGACTTGGTGATATTGGTATCTTACTACTCATCTAATAGTTGCAACGATTTATCATTTTACAGGTCAATTTGTAGTTGAAGATAACATCATTTCTCTGATTATATTGGTTTGAAATGGATCAAATGGATGATGTATTGAAATGATTGAATAATTTAATTCATTCCACTGTTGATGAGATTGTTAAGATCAACAAAACCTCTCTTTCCAATATTAAAATTTGTCTTCAAAATGTACAGGAGAATATTGATTTTTTGCAGCTTGAGACAAAACTACAACAAGAAGAGCTACACCATCATAAGCACCATTCTGTTCAGAACATTCAGATAAACTCCCATCAGCAGCAAGTCAATACTGTTGAAGTTCATTTAGAGTTAGTACCCAATGAAGTAGTAGTGGTACATGCAGATGCATAAATTCAGTCTGCACTTCCCAAGTCAGTCATCAGAGCTTGGGAAGAGCTTGTCCACAACAAGAACAGAACAGGTCTTGGATATGATAAGGAGGTGTCCTTTCATATTCCAGACTACTCTAAGCCAATCCAATTTCAAAATGCTGGATTTCTTCATGATAGTTCACCTTCAGCGGTTCCAGATTCTACTTCTCTTGCACAACAACAACAACAGATTGTGAAATGCCAACACTATGACCGAGTTGGCGATATGAAAGATCACTGTTTTGATCTTCATGCATGTAAGCATTGTCATAAAACCAGTCATTCTTCAAACAGATGCTTCAGAAACAGACCTCCTGCAAGAACAAAGATTCATCTTGGATGGATTGCTTCTTGGCAATGGGCATCAACAGCGAAGAAAATATTTCAGTCATATGTCCGAACTTGTTCTAGAGTATTGAACAGTCTTGTAATGGAGTTTTTCTCCATCATCTCACCTTGTATCTGATAGGGGGGGAGATGATGGTAATCTACAAGCTTCGAAGTCACATCAATCGAGCCTGAGCCACAACTTGCCATACCAGATTCAGAGTTTTAGCCAAAGACAAAGATGCCCTTGAGCATGCCTTCAATTGGTGATGCCTCTTCAAAGAATTGGAGACACTTCCTCTAGCAGAAGACTTCATCTTCTTGCCAGTTTTGGAAGAGTTTCAGGAATTGCATTAAGCATTCCAGAGTTGTTGGTAATCCTTAAACCATCACAGGTTGAGACCTCCCTTTTAGGTTGAGGTTCTCCCTTTTATGCGGGGTGAGACCTCCCTTTCATGGTTGAAAGTTTCCCTCTACAAAACACTAGGAGCACTTCCTTTAGTAGAAGACCTGAGCTTCATGCCAGACTTGGAAGAGTCCCGGGAACTGCACTAAGCGTTCCAGTGTTGGTGGTCATCCTTAAACCGCCCCCCTTATACCAACATTTCAGAGAGCACATTTAACCTAGTGCTGCCATGCATGTTTTTGCACATTTTGTATTACAGCTCTCTTTTTGGACTCATACATACCCCTTTGGATTAAGGGGGGAAATGTTGGATAACTAATCCTCTATGGGTTGGTGTAGAATGTGAAAAATCACGAGAGTCAAAGAGACTTTGGGATGTGGAACTCAACAGTGACACAAATGTACTATAAATGTATATCATGTCAATAATAATGTATTCAATGTTTATCATCCATCTTTTGCTGTTTACATTCCATGTGACTTTAACAGAGACTTCTTATTGATTAATGCCAAACCCTAGACCCCTGACTAGGATATCCTCCAAGCATATGTCAAGTCCTTCCTCTGTTCTGCTCTTTGTTCCCAGCACATAGACTTCCTCCTTCCAGCACTTTGCTTCCGAGCACTTCGTCCTCCTTCTTCGATCTTTGTCTAGAGATGGTTCTTGCTCATGTGAGCTTCTTGATGTGATATGCTTCCTTTTTACTTAGAGATGATCTTCACTCATGAAGACACCCTTTCCTTGATCCAACAAGGTTCTTCTTGAGATAGGTGTGCAAACTGGTGTAACTGAACAACAACCCTAGTTTAGCTATGTGTAGTAGGAACCCTAGAGAATTCAGGCTCTTTTTCATTCGCTATAGATAGAGACTCCTTCACTTGACTTGGGAGGCTTTGTAGACTTGATCTTTCACCCAAAAAATGATAATTCATGAATTGCTCTCTAGCTGCTGTTATGCTGTAAATTTGCCTTACTGTTCCTCACATGTGTGATTGTTTCTAGCCCTAGAAATAGTCCCTTACACTTCGGTCTTCTTCCTTCTTTCTTTGCTTGTCTTGGGGACCCTTAGACTTGTCTTTCACCTTCACTCTCTCGACTTCTACCTTTGCTGATTTTAGGGCTTGAATGATGACGTTGAGAGGGAGTGGACAACCGCTAGATATAGAGGACTGCCCCTCCTTTAGGCCGACTTTAGGTTGACTAGCTGTCTTTAGGGCGACTTGACTATTTCTTCAGTATTTTCTTTGTTTTGCTTCTTGAGGAGGATGTTGTTGCATGGAGAGGACTTGCACACTTGTCTTGGAGGTATTCCTTTGACCTTTATACTATTTTATCCTTAGTGTAACATGCGCTTAAGGTCTTCAATATTTTCTTTTGACTATTTGACTATAACACTTTAACTTGTGCTAGACCTATTTCAATGAGCAAGAAACTCATTGACATATATTATAAAAATAATGTTTCTTTTCTTGAATAAATACAAATATCATAAGTACATTTATGAAGACTGAACCTAGTTATATTTTCTTCAACACTCCCTCTTAACTAGGGAGGTATTCATACAACATTACAAGGTGTTTGGATATTATCAATCTTGAAGAATTCACATATGAGAAACCGGATTTGCAATCCATCTATTCTAGCATCATATCCATCAATATTGTCACAATGTAAGGCCTTGACTAACAATTCCATCTCTTCATGAGATCATGAGCTACAATGCTAGCGAGACCAATGATTTATAGACACTTTCATCATTGTCTCTCAAGGTACGTACCCACCCGGGTGTTCACTGAGTATGACCTTCTAGGACTATTCTTGTCCTGGGTTCCCAGCCCTCAAAGAATATCGATCCTCTTGCCTACTCTTTGTCTTGGATGCCCTATACATCCTCAAAGAGTATCAGATGCCAGATGATTACCCAATCCTCCCATTCTTTCTTCCTATGTGAAGACAAGAATGTTGTGTCTATCTTGTGTCAACATTTTCATTCATGGCCTTCATCTAGACTTATGACTGTTAGTTGTAGTCTAGTCACTAGTGTATGACCCATGAGATGGAAAAACACAAATGTCACTCCTTTGTAATCAGGGGTGATCCAAAACTCCCTTTTGATCAGGGACTTGTCAGAGCTACCTCTTAACTAGGAACTCTTTCATTCATCAACAACTTCTTGTTTGTGGGCCCTTCAGCTGCTTGATCTCCTTCCTTTCTTTGATGTCATGAAGTCTTTGTTCGAATTTCTTCTAGGTAGGGCACCATCCATTGATCACTTTCCTTCGTGGTTTGTCATGTCATTGCTTCCTTCGTGGAAAGTGTCTTTCTTGCCATACATCAGGTTTTCTTGTCATCTGGCTACTCCTTTGTCATCTGTCCATGCTTCAGAATACTCTTCTCATGGATGCTTCATTGCACTTGCTTGTTTACATGCTTCGACCTAGTAGCCCATCATGACTTCATCCTAATATTGCTTTCAACATTGCTTTTTCTTTTGCTGGATGGCTTCTTCATCACGACATCTTTGTAGAGTAGAATCAATTATCTGCATCTTTTATATCTCCAAGGCCTTCATAGGTGTCAAGGGTCCTTCATTTCTTTGTCAAAGTTGTACTGCCTTTTTTCGGGAGATATCTTCAAAGTATCTTGTCAGATAGTGATTCTCGGTGATCATGGTGTTCTTCACATGCTTGATCTCTTTCTTCATTTGCTTCTTCTTAGATAGATGGGTCAACCATCTTATGCTTCTTGTGAGAGCATTTCTTCATTGCTTGCTTCCTGGACTAGTCAACATTTCTTCTTGCTTCTTAGTAGCAATCTTATACTCCTTATGTGAGCATATTCTTTTGTTGACCTTTATTGCAATGTAGTACATACCTTCGAGCATGTCCTTAGTGAAAGAGATTCTTTCATACTTGACCATGTTTATAGAACTATGCCCATGACTCAATAATATACAAATGATAACATGACTAAACTTTGATGTATACATACTCCATCTTGATTCTCCTTTGATCATCTTAGCTTAATTTGGTTGTCCTTGGTGTGGCCCTTCTTGCTTCATCTTAGCTTGCCTGCACATCATCCTTTTCTTGAATCCCATGAATGGGACTTCCCAATGAGACGTATTCTTTTTATTTATGTATCTTCTTTTGAAGATTCCATCATAGGATCTTGAAGACCCTTACCCTTCAAATGTTTCTTTCCTTTTGATGATGGAGGTTTTCTAAGATTCTTATTCACGATCAATTTTATTTCATAGTGGATGAGGTCCTATTCTAGGTATGCTCCTTCTATATGAATATCTTGAGTTATGTTCATCATGTTCCTATATTCTAGAAGATATTTCTAACCATGCATTTTTGTTCTCATTTATGAATGCTTTTTCTACATGAGTATCTAGAACTCTATGTACTTCATGCTTCTAGATTCTAGAAGATGTTTCTAGCTAAGCAATTTTTTTTCTATTCCTATGCGCTCCTATTCTACTCAAAATTTTGAAAGAAGACTTGAAGTAAAGAGTTTGACGTAGTCATAGTAGAGATCCAGAGGATCTTCCTTCTTTTGCTTCTTTTCTTCTTCTTTCACCTCTTGAGTCATGTGAGCTTCTTCCCTCTTTCTTCTGTTGGTATTGTCCTTCTTAAGCTGAGGACAATTCCTTTTGTAGTGCCCATATTCTTGGCATCCAAAACATTGGATTTTGGACATGTCTTTGTTGTTTGTTCTTCGTGGACCAAATTTGCCAAATTTTCCCTTTCTCTTAGCCATGGTAGCAAATGCTTGCTCCTTTGATCCCACATCTTCCTTTGCTTTAAGTTTGGTTACCTCTATCCTGCATAGAGACCACATTTCACTGAGTGTGGTTGCTTCCTTCTTGGCATATATGCTTGATGTGAACTTGCCCCAATCCTCAGGTAGAGCATTGAGTACTACAGTTGTCATCTCTCTGTCAGACATGACTTCCCCATGCTCTTGAAGTTGATCTCTCATTTCAAAGATTTTCATGAAGTAGGGAGCTATTCCTTCCTTTATTATCTTCATCTTGTACAATTCATTCCTTAGAGATATTACTTCTCCTGTTGTGGATACCGAGAATAACTCTACTAGCTTATCATAAATTTCTTTTGATGTTTCAAATTTGGAGACATAAGGAATGAGAGAGTCTTTGATTGATTCTATTAGAATCCTTTGGAGCTCTTGTCTCATCCTTATTGTACTTAGCTAAGGCTTGAGTTTGTTCCTTAGCAGGGATAGTGATATTCCCTTTGACATGTTCTAGGAGTTCATTCTCCTTGAGAAGTAAATCGGTCCTCTTCTTCCATGCAAGAAAGTTATTGGTACCTACCAATTTGTTTCTTTCCTTGCAAAAAGACATTGATGTATATTCAGATGGGGACATGTATTTGATAGATTTTTAGATGTAATGGATTTGCTTCCTCCTTGAAGACTTGATGGCTTGCCTTCCTAGGATCTTGATGTTTTTCAAGTTGTCTTTTCCAAGTGGACTTGCTTGATGACTTGTAGCTTGATGTACGTCCTGCTTCAATCTGCTCTTCTTTGTAGGTGCCTTTATGTAAGGCTCTTCTTCTTGCTATGTAGACTTCCTTGATGAATGATGGATTGTAGACCTTTTTGTCCTTGACGTGATTGAGACTTCTAGGCTTGATGCTTCAACCTTGTAGATGTCCTTCCTTGATGAGTGTTCTTGAGATGCCCTTTCCTTGATGTGTCACCTTAGCTCTGATACGATGTTGAATAATTTAGGGCAGTTAGGTGTAATGTGATTCTTCGTTACTTGATAACAATTTGTGGAGTCATTTTACTTTTTCTTGTTAGCTTAATCTTCTTCTTCTTCTTATTAATGCATGTATTTGTACTTCATCAAACTGCTACCAAAACATAAGAACAAGAACACAAGATGTTGGCTCTCTGCTAGGGCCTCTTATCTTGAGAGGAAAACCCTTTAGTAAGTTTCTCTTATTGAGACTTCTTATTGATTAATGCCAAACCCTAGAACCCTGACTAGGATATCCTCCAAGCATAAGTCAAGTCCTTCCTTTATTCTGCTCTTTGTTCCTGGCACATAGACCTCCTCCTTCTGACACTTTGCTTCCCAACACTTCGTCCTCCTTCTTCGATCTTTGTCGAGAGATAGTTCTTGCTCATGTGAGCTTCTTGATGTGATGTGCTTCCTTTTTACTTAGAGATGATCTTCACTCATGAAGACACCCTTTCCTTGATCCAACAAGGTTCTTCTTGAGATAGTTCTGCAAACTGGTGTAACTGAACAACAACGCTAGTTTAACTATGTGTAGTTGGAAACCTAGGGAATTAGGGCTCTCTTTCCTTTGCTATAGATAGAGACTCCTTCGCTTGACTTGGGAGGCTTTGTAGACTTGATCTTTCACCCAAACAATGATAATTCATGAGCTTCTCTCTAGCTGTTGTTATGCCACAGATTTGCCTTACTGTTCCTCGCACGTGTGACTGCTTCTAGCCCTAGAAACAGTCCCTTACACTTCGGTCTTCTTCCTTCTTTCTTTGCTTGTCTTGGGGACCCTTAGACTTGCCTTTCACCTTCGCTTTCTTGGTTTCTACCTTTTCTGATTTCAGAGCTTGATTGATGACATTGAGATGGAGTGGACAACCTCTATATATAGAGGACTGTCGACTAGCTGTCCTTAGGGCGACTTGACTATTTCTTCATTATTTTCTTTGTTTTGCTTCTTGATGAGGACATTGCTGCATGGAGAGGACTTGCACTTGCCTTGGAGGTATTCCTTTGACCTTTATACTATTTTATACATAGTGTAACATGCCCTTAAGGTCTTCAATATTTTCTTTTGATTATTTGACTCACTTATAACACTTTAACTTATGCTAGACCTATTTCAATGAGCAAGAAACTCATTGACATATATTATAAAAATAATATTTCTTTTCTTGAATAAATACAAATATCAAAAGTACATTTATGAAAACCGAACCTAGTTACATTTTCTTCAACAACAAGTATAGACATACTACAGTTTGATGATAAAAGGAAACTACAATTCGATAAGAAGACTATCTCGGTGCTGCCACAAGAATAAGATCTAGTGCTAAATACAGTGTCGATAATGATGCAATTTAGATTTGCTTATAGTACAATGATATTGTATTGAAAAATTTCAGATTGCTCTAGTAATGAAGCCTTAGTAGTGGAAGGAGAATCTAGAAGACAGAAGCAGAAGAGGACTCATTTCTTGGTCTTAGAGTGGCTATTAGATCAAGGGTCTTGGTCTTGGCATTCGTCAATTGAAATCTCTATATGAAGAATTTGTGCGGGTTTTCCTCTCAAAGAGTGAGAGGTTTTGGCCCTGGCAGAAAGCCAACATCTTATGTTCTTATCTCTTTTGTTTTGGTAACTATTCGATGAAGTAAGAAAACACACTCTAATAATAACAAGATAAGATTGTGCTAACAAGAAGAAGTAGCTCACAAATATTTATCATTGTTAGAGGAATCTTATTAACCTAATTCCCTAGATTCATCAACAGTGATGAGGCAGAAGATTGGTCTGAAACTTGTCACACGATCGAAGAGAGAAGGTGGCTCCATGATACCTCAGAAAGAAGCAAGCTCGATGCAAGAGATGTGAAGGTAAGAGGGAGCCAGACAGCTACAGAAAACTGGTAGCTGATAGTCTGATGAAGACAAGCTATGAGGTTTGTGCTGTTGACTTCTCAAATAGAAAGGAAGTCAGAAATATCATTTGGATTCAAGAGGGAGCAAAGGAGTCTCCTTGATTAGGAGCAAGGTTCTATTCTCAAGACTAAAGGAGAATACGAATGTCATCTTTGGTTAAGAGGGAGTGATGTTGGACATCACATGTGCATTCTTGTCATCATGTGTCACGCACTTGACTAGGACTAACAACTGTAAGTCTAAGTGAAGGTCATGAAGAGAGAATGGTGGAGGATTGGATAAGCATCTGTGGTTTCCTCGAGGATATAACATGCAAGAAAGGAAAGGGACCGACACTCTTTGAGGATGTGATAGGTATCCAAGAGAAGAGTGGTAAAAGAGGACCGATATTCTTTGAGGACTTAGGGTTGGAGATCCAAGATAAGAATAGTCCTAAAAGGACATACCTTGTAGACATCTAGATGGGGTATTTACCTTGTAGAAGTAGTGCGATATCACACATAAAGCCTCCCAATGTAATGCTCTTGATCAAGGTAAAGCTTGTCTAGTTAGGCCTCAGGCATAGTGTTGGTCATGATGATGATGCTTACAATATGGCTTATCAATCCAACTCCTCTTGTGAGAACTCTTCAATTTGAGATATGATGTTGCATTGGTTATACAATTATGAATACCTCCCTAGTTGAGAGGGAGTGTTTAGTTTCGATCTTCATAATTGTTATACTCATTTGAATATGTATCCTATGTAACAAACAAGAAATGAAGAAAGAAAATTATTATTATTAAAGCATGGGTTTTATGCTCATTATTGATTGTCTTCTATGTAAATGCATGTTCTTTGTGCTTCTAGAGTTTGTTAGGCCTTAAGATTTATTGTCATGAGTCAATAGAGTCAATATCATGTATATAAGACCCTTTTGGAAAATTTGTAATTGTAAAAAGAATTATTTTTGAGTCTAGAAAGTCATGGAATCTCCAAGAGTACAAGTTGGCTCTGGGATCCTCAAGTCGGCCTAAAGGAGAGAATTCGACCCCTGTAGCTCGATATACTACTATTTAATCTGTTGTTGCCTTAGTTGCTAGCCAGGAATGGATTTTTCACTAAATGAACGTGAAAATTGCTTTCCTGCATGGCTTCCTCAAGGAAGAGGGGTATTTGTGGAACAACCACAAGGCGTTGAAAAGCATGACAAGGAAACTCATGTATGCAGACTAAATAAAGCCTTATATGGAGCTGAAGCAAGCTCCAAGAGCTTGGTATGCTCGCATTGATAGCTACCTGATAATGCTTGGTTTCACAAGAAGCAATGTGGACCCAAACCTCTACTTCAAGATAGTCCAAGGTATACCTTTGATTTTGGTATTGTATGTTGATGATTTATTCTTGACAAGAAGAGAACCTCTTATCCTCCAATGTAAAAGGGAGTTAACTTTTGAATTTGAAATGAAATACCTTGGTTTGATGCATTACTTTCTGGGTCTAAAGATCTAGCAAAGACTTGGTGAATTTTATCTTCTCAAGGAAAATATGTTGTTAAGCTTCTTGAAAGATTTGCTTATGGTAGATTGTAAGTCCATACATACTCCTATGGGAATGAACTTTAAGAAATTATGTGGCAAAGTTGCAGGACCTAATTTGGCAAATCCCATAGAGTATAAACAACTCATTAGTGCTTTGATGTTTTTGGTAAACATTAGGCCTAACATATTCTTTGCTGTAAACACTTTAAGTCAATATATGATTGATCCCTTTCATGCCCAGTGGATTGTTGCAAAACATGTATTCAGATACTCGCATGGAACTACCAATCTAGGATTGAATTACACTGCTAAAAATGTAAGACTTCATGATTCGCCTGGTGACATTGTTGACAGAAAGAGCACTTTTGGGCGTTGCTTTAGCTTGGAATCTGCCATGATCTCTTGGATGAGAAGAAAGCAAAAGTTTGTTGGACTGAGTACCATTGAAGCTGAGTACATTGTTGCTAGCATGGCTAGTTGTGAGGCAATTTGGCTGAGGAAGATTTTTGGGGAAATATTTGAGGAAGTTCCAGACAACAGTTATGTATTGTGCCGATAAGAGTGGGATTCGTCTTGCAGAAAATCGTATGTTTCATGAAAAGTCCAAGCATATTAAGATCAAATATCACTATATCCGGGATATGGTGTAGAGAGGAGCAGTGAGACTCCATCACATCTCCACTGATGATCAAATAGCTGACATTCTTACCAAGCCTTTACCAAAAGGAAAGTTCTTGGTTTTTAGAGAGGTCACAATTGATTGAGAACACTGAGCTGCCTTTTCCCCTTGTCAGAGCTCACAGGATTAGGGAATGATGCCAAAACGCTCCTGAGGATGAGAGACCTCTTCTATAGTGTGTGCCACAAGATTAAGTGTCAGTATGCATCCGACCCATAGTTTGGGTCATGGGAAGAGCCATCTATCTAGCCAATAGGTGTAGTGAGACTTGTCTATGTGACTTGTTTAGGATGCATGTGTTCCTCCACTTGACACTTGGTTGTATTTGATTCTTGTCTATGACTTGTTTGAGTGTTGTCTATGTGATGTCTGTGTTCTATCCCCTGATTTTTGAGATGAAAATTGGTTGAGTGTAATCCTTGTCTATGTGATATGCGATGATCTTTTCCTTTTCAAATTTATGTCAATTGGATGATTCTTCTTTAGATTGCGACTTCATTGTTATAGATATTACAAAGAAGAGTTGAGCTGAGATGAATGCAAGAGATCAGAGGAAGTAGAGATCTTTGATGCAGAATGAAATTTCTCCCTAACTGAGAGGGAGTGTTAAAATTTGGTTACTTAGGGATGAATTTCTCCTAGAAGATATCATATCTTTCAGTTTTGTTTGAACCAACTATAACAAAATTTCATTTCTAATAATTCTAATATGACTTTCCAAAAATAGTAAGTCACATCTCAATTTGGAAGTGACTTTCCGAAAATAGAAAGACATGTCTAAATGATCAAGTATGATCTCAACATATGGACTCCACTTTAAACTCAAATCAATCATGATTATACAAGTCAAGAATTAATATTTTTAGATTTACTAGTATTATTAATATTATGATATTATTATTTATTAAATAGTATAAAGTCATTCACCTTTAATGGATTAATAAAAACAAATTCTCTCATGAAAGAAGTAAATTAAATTGAGAATATCTTACTTGGAAAATTGAATCTCTCTCTTGGAATAAAATAGTAACTCCAAACTTAAGGGAATGTAACTCTACGTCACTCAATTCAATTTGTAACTCTCACCAAATATCCTCTCATGTCTAAGTGTAACTCTTTCTCTCCTTAATTCGAATTGTAACTCTTCAAAACGTGTCCGTCTCTCTCTATTCTTGGGATTGGTTACACTTTTCTTCAAGTAACTCCTCCCTCATGTAATTCAGTTCTCCTATTATTGGCTCAAGACATGAATTCATTTTTTAACTCCTCTCCTTTCTCATCTATTTAAGCAAGAGCAAGTGAAAGTTGAGAGTAGCATGTTCATTGTGAAGAAGGAGGTCTAGTGTTGAGTGTGTACAAGAGAAGTGTGAGAGCAACTGAAGAGCAAGAGCAATGGAGGAGCTGGAGCAAGTGTGAAGGACAATATCTGATCAAGAAAAGGAGAAGATCTTCAAGCAAAGAGCAAGAGCACTTCAGTTGCAAGTTGATCAGACATTGGTGACTATTCATTCTCATTCTCTCTCTCTCTCTCTGTACTCTGCTGAACAATTGAAGAAATCTAATAGAAGAAGAATCATTTGGGTTTTCCCCTTGTGGGTTTTGGCCTGGTCATTGGACCTAACTCTCAGTGTCTCATATTTGTGCTTGGATGTCTTCGTATGATCCTTAAGTTTTTGTTCCATCTACAATTGCTGATTTGAAAATTTGTGAAGAAGAAATCTGCATTCTAAGTAATTGTAACATCATAAAACATTCAATTCTCTGCAAAGTACATTAAGTTTTCTGCAAAGTATATTCAATTTTTTGCAAAGTACATTCAATTTTCTATAACATACATTCAACTTTCTGTTAAGTACATTCAGTTCCATTCAATTTTCTGCAAAGTACATTCAATTTTCTACGAATGCATTCAGTTTTATGCATAGAACTTTCAAGTTTCTGCAAATAATTTTTTATTTTTTGCATAGAACCTTCAGATTTTAACAGTCGAGACCTCGCTGAGCTTAGGAAGAGCTGTCTTGCTCTTGGAAGATCCTAGAAGGATGCTATACCAAGGTTTCTTCAGGAGAAGTAAGGTCGAAGTTGCTGGTCGAGTAACAGTGTTGTAGTTGGCAGGTAGAAGTTTGCAGTGTGGAGCAGTTTTGGTGCAGATTCATTAAGGACTTGAGGAAGCGCTGACTTGGTACTGGGAGAAGGACTTGGTCTAGGGATTGGGTCTTTTTATCATTTTTTTGCCTCTCGTGTACGAATCACCAATCCATTTGTATTGAGGGTTTTCGTTTTGAATAGTATCATGCACCAAAAAGTTCATTGTGTGAACCAAACACCCAGACCAAAATATGTTGGGGTATCTATTCTCAATAATTGCTCCTGCTACCTTACAAGTAGAAGCATTATCAATGATGACTTGGATGACATTGTATGGGCCAATACGTTCAATTGTTTGAAGTAATGGTTCCGCAATGTTGATGGCGATCTTGAACTTTTCTAAGTAATCATATGCTGAAAGAAAGATTCCACCACCTTTAGACACATTAAGAACACTTATCAATGGCATGCTTTTACATTTGTTCGTCCATCAGATACAATGGATACCCAATGCTCATTCCAAAAACTTGTCATTTTACCCAAAGCATGTGTTATATTTGCTCTTTTATGTTCAAGTCCCATGGTTCTATCCCCGTCATACCCAGGGCTCTTGTATCCTTTGGGGGCATCATTAATGGCAGAAACCATTTCATATCAATAAGGTGAGCAAAGAACATTGAATGGTATTCCACATGCATAGAGAAACCGGATTTTTTTTTAATCAGCATCATTCCTACACCCTTCTTCAAGGAAATATGATATAGTTCTATGCCTTAAAGATATTTTTGTTCCTATGCCTCAATATCCACTACCATGGGAGGATGTTGATAGAGTTCTTTGTGTATGTGATTGTGGGTTATCATGTTCAAAGTCACCCTTTGATCTTTTAGAATTATATTGGGATTCTTCCTTTTCCCTTATGTATTTGGCTCTTTGTTGTGCTGTCATAGTTACACAAGTTTTGATTCCTATTTGTTTACCTCCATCCCATGGCATTGTCCCACAAAGGTGCTTTTTGACACGTGTGTATGAACCTGTGTAATTTATTTTGCAATGGAGGCATGTAAATTTAGTGGTTCCATCCACTTTCCCTGCTTTAGGCCTATTGACATATTTCCACAATGGGTTTTGGGTTGCTTTCGTTTTTGTGCCCTCATCTCCACTCTCCTCTTCCTCCTCAGCATGGTACTCCTCCTTTCTAAGGGTTTCCAATCCACCACTACCCACTTCTTCACCATCTTCATCATGATCAACCCTCCTTTTACTCTCCAACACCATAATAACAAAAAAATGAACCAACATCAAGAGAATGCCAAGCCATATAGCCATGATGTTTGAGGTTTTGATTCTTTGAACTTTGGTGGAGTTATAGTTTCTTGCCTGCAATAAAATGGAGGAATGAGAATGGGAAAGAAAGAAGAGAACATTTTCATTTAACAATGAACATATAAAAAACACAAATGCTAGATTAGAGTCAAGATACTACCTCTTTGGCATTCACTCCTAAGCTCCAATCTCCCTTGTAAACTCCTTAAGCTCCCAAGCAATCCTCTCAATCTTCCTTCTCAACTCAAGCTCCAATTCCAAAAGCCCTCTCTTGCTCTTTCAATGTGTAAATGGTGACTTATGCGAAGGGAGGAGGGCCTTTTATTTCTTTTGGCCCTTCCCCTCCCTTTCTCACCGTGCGACTGCCCAATTCGCACACGAGGAGCAACTTTTTTAAGATGGACGTGGTTAGGAGTGACAGCACCCTGACCACTCCTGCCTTAAAAAAATTTCTTCTGAAGCGATCAGGAGTGGTCAGGGAGCGATTGCTCCCTTGGTCGCTCCCGAAAAGCCAGGGAGCGGTTTTTCTCCAAGGGAGCGTGCTCCCGAGGTCGCTCTCGAGCGGTGCTCGCTTCTGGAGCAAGTTCGAAGGGGGGGTGCTCCCCCTCAACCCTTCTCTCAACTAGGGAGGAGATCCTCACTCCCTCTCAACCAGGGAGGAGATAACTACAAGCCTAAGGTTGTGTCAGAAGTTCTCATTCCCTTACATCAGCTACCTGTTCTTCCTTGGGGATCTGTTGTAGCTTCTCGGCTCTTATCTGCATCATACTCTCGAATCATAAAGTACTTTGACCTTCTTGGTTCTGTAACAATCTTCATGCAACTTTTATCAATAGCATAATGGAATACCACTTGTCATCAAGTAGTTCATCAAACACCTTATGGAGCCAAATTTCTTCACAGCTGATTGTACCAACTGCCACATCTTCTGCCTCTGCAATGCATAGAATTCTGCTTCATATTCTTCCAGGAAACCATACCGGATCCTTCATGTCAACTTTTGCTTCCAGCTTGCTCTGAAGTCAATATTACTTCCTTTTGCTCATGAATCCTTCTTTCTCAAAGTATGAGGTCCTGTTTAATCATGAGGCTTCTTTAAAATCTTGGAGTAACTCTTCTAACTGAGGCAATCGCCTTTACTTGATCCTCTCCCTCCTACTGGGAGAACCTTCAAACTGCTCTCTCTTTCTGCATTCACATTCTTTCATCTTCGTGCTTTGCTATGTTCTTTCCAATCTTTCATCTGCTTTCAAGTCTTGGGCAATTCTTACAATCGATCTGCAAACTTTATTAGAAGCTTATGAAGGAACAAATATAATTGAACAAAGTACAAAGACAATAGCAACAGTAGTAAACAAGGAGAGGTGATGTAGAGTACTTATCTTTGAGAAAAGTCAACTCCCCTTTAATCTAGATCATTTTTTTATTTTCACCATCCTTGCCCTCACATTAGCAAGATGTCATATCTCTCATTTCCAAGAGCTGGAGCTTCTTCTTGTCAGCAGAAAAAAATCAGTCCTAGGGCTTGTCTCTAGGGTTACCTAAGTTGAACCTTTGCTCGGGTTTACCAACCCTAGATACTTCAATGTCCAAAGCTTTCAAGACCTGCCATTCTTTAGAAATTGCAATTTTTGTCCATTCTTGCAGTCTTTTTATCACAGGGATTCGGGCCAGGGATTATTGATATGTAACATCTTCCTTCAATAGATATGACTTTTAGCCATCGAACCACAGAGATTTCTTTTGAGCTGCTAGCAATGTCTTTTATCTTGGTTCACATAGTTTGCATATGCATAGATAGTCACAACAAGATGACCTTCCAATGAGCCAAACCATAATGTCACAGGTCTGTCTTCTACGTAGATTTGTAATGAGGTATTAGACCTTTGCACATGTCACAGACTTCTGTCCTTCCCAAGGAGATATGTCATTGTTCTCTATTATGTCACAGATCAACTACAATATCTCACCCTTTTACACCAGTAAGTTCCAACAGGTGTCTCGGTTTCAATAGTGATGTAATGTAACAAACGACTCAGATTTTGATGTATATGCCTTGGAGATATAGCTTGCATTGTTCCATGCCTTAGATAAACTGCTTCAGGTTTTGCAGACTTTCTTCACCTTTAGACTTCATAGTATCATACCTTCAAATTTCAAATCTTTACTTTTGATTAGCCTTTAAAATTTCCTCGTCTTCTATTGTTGTGAGTATTGATGGGCTTCAATTGAGAGATGCTAGTGTACAATGAATTGATGCTTTGTATAAATAGAACTCTATATTGTATGGATGCCTTGTTTCTGTACTTAGATGTCATGTCCATTCAGTAGTACATTAGTGAGCTCGAATACCTCAAAAAATTTTTATTTCATAGAAGTAATTGTTCTCCTGTAGCTCACATTTCACATAGACAATGACCTTCCTGTAGCTCGCATGCTAGTCTACTTGATACAACACCATCCATAGAGCTTTGGAGACTTCTCATATAGTGCCACAGTAGATTCGCATAAACCTTAGAGAATGTCCATAGAGCTTTGGAGACTTCTCATATAGTGCCACAGTAGATTCGCATAAACCTTAGAGAATGTCAAGCGCAAGCTTTGACCTTGTGATCTACTTGAGCGAGGGCTAGCAAATATCAATTATAGCTTCTGTTTTGTGTCCTTCAATAGTCTTTCAACTTTGTTATTCTTCTTCATCTTGGGTGTAAAATGAAGTATTCCAGATTAAATGTTCTGAATCTTAGAGAGTTGCCACAGTAAGGTTGGATGCTACAGTTTGGATTGTCTTTCTTTTCTTGCTTTGAATGAGGATACACAATACTTTGTAGATTGCAAAGGTGATGGCTTGTGTGTTTGCATCTATACCACAGAGATTTGTATCACAAAGAAGGAGATATGTTACAAAGCTTGCATCATAATATAGATTTGTTCCTTTTGTGTATTTCAGATCTTAGAACCATCATTGAAACTTCATAGGTGCCATAGAGAGGATGCTTCATTGTAGGAAAAGGTACCACTGGAACTTGCATAAACATAGAGAGATATGCCACAAGAACTCGCATCACTTCTTTTCTTGCTTGAGTGAGTGCATATATTCTTCCTCCTAAAATTCGGTCTTCATACTTCCTTTTGTGCTCAGATGTATGTTGAGGGATGATTCTTCTACTAGCCCAGACTTCAAGTGCTTCTTTGATTTTCCTTAGCTCTGAAACTATGTTGAAATTCGAATACAATGTAAAATTTCTTATCATGGTAATTACGTGTGACTGATATGCATTCTTCTCTTAGTATTTACTTTGATTAGTTATGTCATTAAGCAATCACACATTAACAAGATATAGAGATCATAGTGTTCAAGAGACAAGAGACACCAGAAGTTAGGCTAGAGGCCAAGGAAAAACCCACAAGGGGAAAAGCCCACCAATCCTTTCCTTATAACTTCTTCATCAACAAGAGAAATCCAAGTCAAACAAACCAATGATCCAAGTGCCAGGTCAGCCTTCCAAATTCTGCTATAACTCCATCAATAAGTCTAGTCACAAAAATGCCACATGTCTGTCCTTAAATGCCATGTCACACTGAGATAGAAGCTTGCATTCATAGAAGAAACAATGCATAGAAAAGCTCAGATGTATGCCTCCATTAGCGCCTCAGAGAATTCACATATAAGCTTCAAAATATTTCGCGTTGCTGCCTCAGGAATCTTCGCGTTACAGAGAAGAATATGCCACAAGAACTTCGCATTACAAAGATATAATATGTCTTGGAAACTCACATTATAGAGATAGATGATGCCATTGAAGATATGCTTTCTCATACCTCAGATTTATGCCACAAACCTGAATTATCTTACCACAGAAGAGATCCGAAATTGATGCCAAATGATGGAGGATTTGTGCCAATATATAGTTGTTCGATCATATGAAGAGACATGTCCTTTGGGCAGGCCGACATTGATGCTAAATGATGGAGCATTTGTGCCAATATATAGTTGTTCGATCATATGAAGAGACATGTCCTTTGGGCAGGTCGACTTGGCAACCTGGACAAACAAATGACGCTTAAAAAAATTCAAAATTTTCTTCTTTTCATAGGGTCACAAAGAACATGCCGTTTATTTTTTTCTTTTGACCAAAATAAAGCATGAAGAACATGCTTGATAATAAAAATAATAATAATAACAATTTTAATTAATTTTGTTTTTACATAAAATACATGTTGATGCAAGTACAACGACAATTATGAAGATCGAACCTAGTTACAATTCCAATAGCTGCTGCTACTGGTGCCATTGACTAAGCTGCGCCTTAACTCCTCTTGAGTAAAATCACACCATAAGCGATCCCAATCTGGAAGTTTATTTCGCCCAAAAATTACTTGGATGAACATACTCGATTCCTTTGAGAACCCATTCAGTGCTACATGCATTAGCTCATTGTCATTTGGCTTGTTTCCTACTACAACCAATTTGTCTTTGACAAATCGAACTCTGGTGAGTTAGGAAGTTACGTCTTCACCGTTAGGCATCTTGGTGGTCCTCAACCTCTCCTTGAGAATCATCTTCCTGTTTTTTGAAGGATCCTGGTACAATTTTACAATGGCATCCCACATCTCCTTCGCTGTCCCTTTTTTTGAGAAATCAATGCAAGTAGATTAGGGTTTGATTCCACTTGATAATTACTTGTGAGTTATGTTGGCTTCTTTTACTTCTTTATTATCTTATCTTTCATCAAACAATTACCATATTATGTGTGTATGAAGATCACAAAAACACAAGACACAAGATGTAGGCACTATGCCAAGGCAAAACCCTCCTCGCGGGGAAAACCAAGTAAAAAATTCTCTTCCTTCAATAGTATTCTTTGAGACTCTTCAACCTAGACATAGACCAAACGTTCCCTCCACACTAAGTCAGCCCTTCCAGATCTTCGGCCCCTTTGCAGCAACACTTCCACCCTAGCAACTTTGACTATGCAACAACTTACAACATCAGGCAGCAATTGGCCCCAACAAAACTTGGAAGGCTTCGATCTCCCAAACTAAGGCATGAAAGAGAGAGAGAGTAGCACCAAAACTTTGATTTCTTCCTTCTCCTTAGACTTGACCCAACTCAGTTCTTTTAGATTTCTTTGACCCACTTCGCACTTTTCCAGCTTCACTAGAGATATCGAACTTGCTTGAGATGAGATGCTCCAAATGAATTCAATCTCCTTCTATTTATAGGCTCCAAGTGAGGTTGAATTGGTGTCCCTTAGGGCGGCTTGATCTCCTTTAGGCCGACTTGGTGTCGAGGTTACATAAATTATATTTGACTCAATAATAAACCTTTTTACATGATTCCAAAGCCCAAGAAGGATCTCTTTAAATGTACAATGACTCTATTGACTCAATATTAATCCTAGGAGTCCACAATGGGGACTTTGACTAATATAATGATGACCCAAGCATGAAACCCATGCTTTAATAAGTCATTGATACAATAATATTTTTTTTTTCTTTATTCTTTTGACAAGTACATTACATGAAGACTCAAATAAATTAATGAAGACTGAACCTAGTTATATTTTCCAACACCTTTTTCTGACATATGTGGAACAATGTGGTCCTTGACTCAATCAAGGATCATCCTCTTCATTTTGGGATTCTCTTTTTTTATAGGTGGCATGCTGTTGTGGATTTGCCAATGTGACAATCGTGTTCTCCGCATACTCCTTTAGACCATACTCATCCAAAAGGAATGACATTTTGGCCTTTCATACAACAAAATTGGAGGCTCCATCCAACCTGTCCCGATCTCTCAATCCTGCTGTGGCCATGTTTGGAACTTTGTGAAACTCAAATAAGATGGAGAATAAATTGAAGAGATCGCACTGGGTTAAAATTCTCAGCTTTCTCTTCTTGTGCCCTGTGCTGATTTACTTCTGCAAACCCTTGCACCTAGATCAACTCTGATACCATGAGAAATTTCCTTAATTGCAACAACCTAAAATTTATCTTCTAACTTATGTAGTTAATTTTTCTTCATAAAATTTTACCACAAATAATGATTAATTCGCTACTGCAATCTTCACAAATGAAATATCGGAATTGAGAAAAATAATGCACACATAAAAATTTGACACCGGTACTTTTGGACAATATTCCATGGAAAAACCCTAACATGGGGAAAACCAATTCAACAAATGAGGGTTTAATTATTAATATTCAACAATTTGAGAAATACAACTGCTTGCCTCTCACTGGCAAAGCTTTGACAAATGATTATCTCTAGAGGCAAAATAATCTGGAAACACAAGTTTCTTCTGCAAAATAATTTCGGCCTCCCTTAGTTTATTAACACCTCCTCTCGGCAACTTGCATTGGTGACTTGAAAGTTGAAATGCGGACTGGCTCCTTTGGAAAATTCGCTTAGCCTCTGGGAAAATGCCCCTGCAAGTAAAAATGCTTCCAACACTTCTCTTGACCCACTTTCTTTGCTTTTGGGTGATAGATCTGGCATTGACACACTGAAACGAGCTCTTTTTTGTCACTCACACTGGCTATCTAGCTACTTACACTACTGAATTTGGCCTCCTCTTGTTGAGAAATCTAGGGCAGAGAAACAATTAGGGTTTCTTAATTGATTTCTCATTAAACTTGACACTTTCTTGTGATATTATATTAGTGCTTCTTCATTATTATGTTGTTCAATTTATCATCAAGACAATTTCCAATAGGAAGATGACAATGCACAGAAAAGAAAACCAAAGATAGGCTCCAAGTTAGGGTAAAACCCCACATGGGGAAAACCTAGAAAGTCTTCCTTATAGAATCAATTGAATGAAGACTTCCAAGACCTTGACCCAAGACCAACCACCCGAAAGATAAGCTAGCCAAGCCGCAATGCAATTTCTGCAAAGTCAGATATGAGGAAACCTTAGTCTTCTCCAATAAACTCGCACATGTGAGCTGTAGAGATGTCGAAACACGAAAAATTTCGTCCCTCCTGTTCTTCGCTTCCCTTCTAGGTACTTCGTTCCTCTTCTTGCTCTTCATCAGATCAGAAAAACTTGATGCTTGTGTGTCTTCTCAATGAGGTCAAACTCTTCTTTTTATAGGATTCTTGAGGGTGGATTAAGCCTCTTCTAGGCCAACATGAAGGGGCTGGCCGACTTATCTTTTGGTGGCTTCTAGACTTAACTTTGTACATAAAATATATTTCTTTCTTTTGATACTTGAGTCACACAAGGGCTATTACATCATGACTTGACTCTTTGACTTTGCACAAGACCCTAGAGCAGACAATGGGTGCTTGACCTAGGACAATAAACAAATGGGCAAGAAACCCATTTATAATAAATAATTTTTCTTTTACAAGATAAATATTTTCTTTTCTTTTTCTTTTGACGAGTGCAATGATTACATGACATCATTACAATTATGAAGACCGACACTAGTTACATCTTCAACACCTCTTCTATAGGTAAAATCGACCTCCTTTCTACTATTTGGAAACTGGAAATCATTGTGGAAATCTCCTCCGGAAATCTTCTCCCTAATTCTCTGTTGAAACCTTGCTTTTGCTGTCCATGTCTACTTCAGCTGTGCCCTTGCTAATCACTGTAGCTAGGTAAGTCGAATTGCTTGAATGATCTCCAATGTTCCATCGACTTGCTCTTATAATCTCAAGTTGAGCAACCAATGGCCACGATCTTATGACAATCGATGGCTAAGATCATCTTGACCCCATCAAGTGACTTTTCCAAAAGTCCCTAGAGCAAAATCGATTTTCCTCAATTAATCTGATTTAATTAACCAGTTTTCTTAAGACTTAGGGAAATAATTAATAATTGGCTAAATAGTATAATTGAGGTGTTTCTTGCGAAACCTTTTCTGGGCATTGGAGAAAATGTGTTCCTTACCATCATAGACACCATAGAGACTAGAACACCTGTCTGCTGCTACCAAAAACTAACATGGTTATATATTAACTTGGGGATGCTCCTAGCCATATCAATCGCCTCCTTGATGAAGGAGAGTTTCCCCATATCCTCAAGCATCAAATTGATACAATGTGTAGCTCATGGAGTGCATAACAATGAGCAGTGCTTGTCCCTAAGCATCCTATTAGCAGCCACATAATTAGCTGTATTATCTGTTACGATTTGCACCAGATTTTGCAAACTGATCTCCTAGAGGAACCCATCCAACAACTCATATATCAATGCTGCATCTTTTATATGTTCTGATGCATCCATCGATTTAATAAACATGGTACTTCTAGGACAATGTGCCTAGAAATTTAAAAGGGTCCTACCCTTCCTATCTATCAACCATCAAACATCACTGTCCATTTAGTGACCTCCCATGATTGCTTCAACTCTACGAATCTAGAGTTGATGTCCTCCTTCTCTGCTTGAAGGATTGCCCCCTGCAACTCCTCATATGTAGTGCTTTTGTACTCTGGTCCCACAACATCAATAACATCACACATTGGCTGCAAAAATGGATTTTTTTTGGTGATGTTGAGAGGTAGGTCACTCTAGAAAGACACTTCCCCATAATCCTGTTTGCTTCTTGTTTCTCTGTTTTTTCATCACTGACTTGATTGAAGGATATGTTCTAACTTTGGTTTGTGGAACAAAATATGATGACTTCTCAGTAGGTGAAGCTGTGGAGCCCCTCCAACTACCCTCAGGCTCAGTCTCAAAGGTAGATAGCCTTGAATATCTGCCTGCATGTTCGGCCTTGTTCACAACTGCCTCTTCTCTCTTTTTGTCCTTTGCATAAATTGCATCATAAGCAGCTCTCAGAATCTCTAGGCTAGATTTAGGACAAAGCCCAACATCATGTCCGGGGATTTTTGCCAGATGGTATTTCTTTCGATAAATCCCTCCTGTCATATGCAGCCCACATGATTTCCAATTCAATATTTGCCGGTTTGTCCCATTTTCAGGTTCCCCATACTGCCAAAATGGGTCCAAGGGATTTGGCATATTTGCAGTGGAATTTAATGGACAGCTTCAAAATTCAATCTTAGGGCACCAAAAACACAAAAAAGTGGCATTAAACCCCTGATACACAAAAAATAACAGCCTCCTCATTTGAAAAATCATTTTTTTAGAAATTTAAATTAGCTTAATTGCAATGAAAATGACATTAAGAGGGTGCATAAAAAAGTTAAAAACATAAATCAAGCTTTCTGTCCAAATATGGAAAAAACCCCTTGCATTGGTTCAACTTCACGGGCATGAAAATCATAGCAAATGACACAAAAAAAAAGAAGGAAAATATTGGTAGGGAAGGGGCAAGCAGGCATATACCTAAATGTATGGAAAAAATGATTAACATGGGGGTATTTAAGAGCATACCTATGGATGGAGGAAGAGAAGTCTGTCTGGCTGATTTGGCAAATGATCTGGAACCTTTAATCCGAAAAAAAAACTTTGTTGTTGATGATAATGGTTGTTTGGCCGTCAATCCCTCCTTGAAAATCACGACAAGCTCTTCTCCTTCCTTCTCTAACAGTGAAAAAAGAAAAATGACAAGTAAAAACCCAAATCTTGCTTTCAAACCCGACGGCTGTGCCTTCCTGGCGATTTTTATGGTCATGATGACTTTTTCGAAAGAATCGTGATTTTTTCAAAAGTGAAAAAATCACCATATTTATTAGCCGAAAAATTGGGGTTTGGGAAATCAGTGATTTTGAAAATCGTGATTTTTCACTGGTTTTAACAACACTGGTAATAATTATTCTCCACAAGTAGCAATGATACAAATGAGTTGTAATTTGTAGGTGGTAAACTGGATAATAGGTTTTATCACCTCTATCTCATTTGCTATCTGATAAATGGCTCGGTTACAATGTTTTTACTCCTTCGAGAGGGTTGAGGCAGGGATACCCATTATTTGCTATCTTGTTCCTTTGGTTGCAAAAAGCTTGAGCAGAGTATTACTAGAAGCAATGAGATCAGAGACAATCAAAGGGATAAAGACAGGTAGATCCACTGCATTGACACATTTATTTTTGTTGATGACGTATAGCTGTTTACTGATCTCTAAGGGATGCCCAACAGACTAAAAGAGGTCTCGGACACCGATTGTATTGCTACAAGAAAGGAGGTGAATATGCTAAAATCTACAAGTTTCTTCAATAGATTAAGGGAGGAATGAGAAAGATTGATTCAACAGGATTTTTTATTCTAAAAGATAGATTTACAGACAGGGATTAAATACTTGGGCTTTTTATTGAAACCAAATAGAAATCGGATGAAAGATTGGATCTAGCTTGGAAGTAAAATAGACAAAAGGCTGAGCATGTGGTGCAATACATTGGGATCCTTGGGAGCTAGATTACCTCTAGTTAGATCAGCACTTGAAGCAATCCCTGTTTATTGGCATACTCTGGCTTATATTTTAGGAGTACTTGAAAAAAGCAGGGGAGTTCTAAAAGTCTTATGGATTGGAAGTAAGGAAAAGGATGGTATACTATGGGTCAAATGGTCTCATTTGTCAAAACCGACAGAAGAAGATGGATGTGGTGTAAAGTATTTCTGTTTCTTTGGGAAAGCATTAGTTGTAAAATGTGTTTGAAGACTAATCTTTGAGGAAAATTTGTAGAAACAAGACATTTGTTAAAAGTAAATTGAGTAAAAAAAATAATCAACATCATTCTCAAATTTTGACGAACTTTGGATCTGGACATCTTTTTTGACTTGGTATTTCAGACTCTCTGTTTTGGATTGGTACCATCTATACATACTTATCTTGGCTTTTGTTTCTGATTGGAGATATTCCGTCTTTTAAATAATAATACTGTTTTGGACAGATTTTGGGCTTTTCACCTCTGGAGTTTCCTGAATGGTGTCTGAAAAAGATGAAAGTTGAAACTATCAGATAAATTTTGAAACTGTAAATGTTGAAATTAGAAATAGTATTTTATTTTTCCTGTTGATTTATTTTTTCTAAATCTAGAGGCAAATCAATTGGTGATTATGCTACACTGTTTATTGGGGCATCTTTTCTTATTATCTGAATAACACTGAGTAATGTATCATTGTATCTTTCTAGATGTGAGATTATTTTACATTTCACATGCTAAGACTTGCAACGGCTAATGTGTTGATGTTACATCTGAACAGATTATGACCTTCAATATTTCTTTGGTTGTTCATGGGACTGTCGCTGAGAATGATGGCGTGAATGTAAGAGCAGCACTGTAGGACTCATTTAAATGTTATTGACAGTATTAGCTGAGACCAAAGGATGCATTTAATAACTAAGTTATGCAGAACTCAATGCTGTTTTGGATTTTCTTGTGTCCATTACGAAGGGTGATAAAGGATCATGACAAGCTATTTTTTCAGGTGGAAGTCGATCCATACACAGCTGCAAAAAATATGGGAATATTTAAGATAATAGAGAGTCCGTTGGACATAACAACTACCACAATTATCAAAAGAATTGTAGCTAATCATGAAGCTTATCAGGTTTCGCTCTCTCCCTTTTGTCTATATATGATTTTCTACATTTGTATGTCTACATCTGTCCTTTGGTTTATCTGTTAACCTGCTGAAGATATGCTTGTTTCCATATCAGGAGGGTGGAATTTGAATTATTAAAGTGAAAACTCTCCTTTTTGGCATGTGCACATTATTGCATGGTAAAAAAACAGTTGTCTATAACAATGTTCTGGTTGAAGTTTATACTGTAATAATGTGTTTTATAAACTATATTTGAAAGCTTTTCAGAGACTTCAACTTTTATTTGCCATATAGGCTGTCATGATGATATATTAGAGATAACATTTAATTAATATGCCCCCATAAAAGATATTCTTCTTTCTTCAGTTTCATGAAGAGACCACCTGTAAATTTACTGTGAATAACGTGAAGACAGACATGCAAAAAGGAAATATGAAATCCAGCTTAGGCCAGGCCCCATTATTAATGGGGATTTCTTTCCCTCTTTTAAACAAATAACATTTTAATAGAGCAGAGTACTCAAAAGTTGCCTATGGTTTTATTGCAAGGATGCAGTAATGAGTTTTATAAACTTATTTGGAGTCTTCTCAGAGATTTCAACTTTTATTCGCTATATAGGCTGTTGAGATGATAGATTTATTTTTAGAGATAACATTTAAATAAAATGCCTCCATAAAATATATTCTCCTTTCTTCAGTTTCATGAAGAGACTACCTATAAATTTACTATGAATAACGTGAAGACAGACATGCAGAAAGGAAATATGAAATCCAGCCTATGCCAGGATCCATTATTAATGGTGATTGCTTTCCCTCTTTTAAACAAATAAAATTCTAGTAGAGAAGAGTACCCCAGAGGTGCCTATGGTTTAATTGCAAGGATGGGAGCACCGAAGGGCAGCTCGGTAGAGGTTTTATGGCTTGTAATACCTTCTAAGAATTTTCTATAATCCCCTGACTATGAAATTTTATTTTTTACTCTGAACCATATGGGTTTAGTTACTATAATTTAGTTTTAGTAGATTAATATGGATCTATAATTTTCCGCTTTAGAATCTTATATTTAGTTGTGAATGTTTACTATTAGAATATCTTGAATATGTATTGTGTCATTTTATTCCAGTCAATTGTATTTGTGACATTCCATGGCTCTCCCTAATTTTCCTTGTTGCCAAATGTGTTGGTCAATGATCCACTTTATTTTCATTGTTCCTGGTTGCAACTGTAAAGAGTAGTAGTCCTAATCACTTTGTAGGTCAGTTATTGGAATCTAAAGGTACTGCACTGAATTGGATAATAGCGCAGAAAACTGGTGCCCACTGTACAACTTATTGCTCCATATGCTGGGAAGGAGAATAAAATTAATCTAGAATGTCTGTTCAAAACTGGTGGTATTTTCCTTTTTCCTACAGTAAGTTATATGAGTGATAGGCCATGATGCCTCAAAATATAGCAGGCCTTGAGAGAAGCCTGCAAGGCAAGAGCCAGACCAAGATGCAACAATGAGGTGGATTGCCATTGTCACCTGAGCATTTCTCCTCCTGCTTTTTAGTGCAATTTCATCACATGGTAGGCTTCCCAATCTTCACCTAAAGGATAGGCAAGGTACTTTGTGAATGGACAAAAGGCACAATTCTCAATGTATAGGAACAATGTACCATGAACAAAGCCTTAGAAAGGCACTTTATTGAAGAATGTAACTAGTGTCGGTGTTCATAATTGTATTGGTCAAAAGAAAGAAAAATAAATTTTTATTTTTAAAAGAAATTGACTTATTAAAGCATGGGTTTCATGCTTGGGTCAGTGATTAAATTGGTTAAAGCCTCCATTTTAGGCTTCTAGGGTTTATGTCAAGTGTCCTTGTCCATGTCATCATGTAAAAGACCCTTCTTGGGCTTTATCTATCAAGAAAGAAATTATTTTGATGTAAAATGAGTCATCTAGGCCTCCTTCATCAAGTCGGCCTCACTATGGGAGCTACAACCACTATAAATTGGAGTTCTATTCGACATATTTGTGCATCTAATTCAGGAAGTTCGATCTGCAATCTCAAGGAGAAGCGAAGCCAAGAAGGAAGGATGTAAAAGGCTGAAAAATGAAGAGAAACCCTAACGAAGAAAGGAGAAACTCTAGCAAAGTAGAAAACTTGTTTTTTCTCTCACTTTCCCTCACATGTGCGAAGAATCTGAAGCTGCAAGAGGGCCGAAGTTGCAAACCTGAAGTTGGGCCGAAGTTCTGAATCAATAGGGCCGAAAGTTTGGCTTTGATGCAGTATTGTTGTAGTTGACCATTGAATCTTGGAAGAACAGTTTGAGGGCTGAATTGGTGGAGGAGGAAGGTCTTTTGGTCTGGTCTAAGGTCTTGGTTTATCTCAATTTGATTTGAATATACTAATGGAAGAATTGGATTGGGTTTTCCTCTAGTTAGGGGTTTTGCCTTGGCTGAGTGCCTACATCTTGTGTCCCTTGTTGTGATCTTCATTGTTTGGCATTTGTCTTCATGAAAGGAAAATAATAAATTAAATGAAGAACTAATAAGAAGAAAAGAGAAATCACAAGAGAATGTCAAAGTCTAAGAGAAATCTACCTACAGAACCTAATCCATATGATGCTCTAGATTTCTCAACACACTTCGTGAAAATTCCTAATTCTCAAGGAACCCCTCCTGCAACAAATTTGAAGTTACTTCACCTACTTGATTTTAATTACATTCATCAAGTTATTCTTCTGAATACTGAAGCAAATTACTTCTGCAACCTACACTACTTAAATTTGATTTGCATGAAACAAGGAAACTAAGCAATGAACAAGATACATAGGACACAGTTATTTTTGGACAAAATAGTCCCCGGAAAAACCCAATGCTGGAAAACTGGTGCAACAACTCTAAGGGTTTATTATTATGCAGGAGAAAATTCTGAACACAAATCTAGGATGCTTCAATTAGCAATCCTTTATAGAGAAAATACTGGACAAAAGGCGGGTGAACTAATCTCACCCTGTCACTAAAGAATTAATGACTCATCCTTAGCTCTAGAAGGCTCTGCGTCACCTTCTGATGGCCTCTGTGTCAAACTGTGTCACCTTCTGATGGCCTTTGCATCAAACTGCGTCACCCTTGGTAGCTTCTACGTCACCTCTCTTGGGTATTACGCTGCCTCTCTGCTCTGGATCTTCTATTGGTTGAGAATTCGACTTTCTTGCCTCCAGTCTCACACCTTGGCTTCCGGTACCTGAACTTTGAATTCCTTCTGTAGAAACTCGACTTCCCCTTTCTGACTGCGCTGCCTCTGCGTCAGCATTGCCTAGGCCAATGTCAACACTCCTCTTGACATCTTTTGTCCTTTCTCTACCTTGTATTCTTCGGAAAGTCCTTCTCCCGAATTCTCACTGCCCCTCTGTTGCAAGATCTCCCCAATCGATTTTCCTCCTGAGAACTTCTCACCTCAGAAGATCGATTTCCTCAATCTCTCTGTGTGTTTCTAAATGAACTCCAAGCCTCCTTCTTATATTTTTCTTGTTGAGATTTCAACGTTTGAGATTAAGTCTCTAATCAACGACTAAGATTAAAACATGACTTGATCCGTGTTAATTTTAGGTATGTTCTATGCTTAGAGCAATTTATTTCAATTTTCACAGATAGCTCAATATCTTTTCCAGATTAGTAATCACATCAGCATTAAAATAAATTGTAGATAGAACATAAACATAAATCACAGAAGACAAGCCAAGACAAGAGGACACAAGATGTCGCGCTAGCCAGGGACAAACCCCAATGTGGGTAAATCCTTGATCAATTCTTCTTATATGTTCTTCAATAGTTCAATAGAGAGAGAGAGATAGTACGTTTACAACAGAAGTCAACACTTTGACTTATCTAGATAAGAGCATAGATCATCTCTAAGAAGATGATACATGAGATTAGTTGAAGACATGCTGCTTCAACTGATTCTCCAAGGTGACTCCTTCGCCTATCGTTGTGCTGCATTTCGTCATCATGTTGCACCTCACCGTGTTGCACCATGCTGCACCCATCATCACTATGTTGCATCTCATCACGCTTCATTAATCATGACTGTACCCATCACTGTATTGCATTATGTGCCATTGCTACATCATGTTGCCATACTGACTTATGTGCTAGCTGCATATTGCTTGCTTGTTGTCCTTAGCATGCTTGTTGTCCTTTGCATGCTTGCTGTTGCATGCTAGCTGTAACATTGCATGCTTGGTGTATTTGCTGCTTAGTACCATACAACTGTCCCAATGTTAGTTAGTTGTCCCTTGCATGCTGCTCTGCTTCGAAGATATATGCTCAGGCTGTTCTGGCAGTTTGGGCAATTACGGCTATTACCGACAGTTCCAGCAGTTGCGGCAATTACGGCTATTATCGACAGTTCCGGCAGTTCTGGCTTTTCCCGACAGTTCCGACAATTCCCAGCAGTTCCGGCTTCTGCCCTTTGCGTCAGCTTTCCCGACAGTTTCAGCTGTTCCCGGCAGTTCTGACTTTTCCTGGCAGTTTCGACAGTGTTGGCAATTCCAGCGATTCCCAGCAGTTCTCGGCAGTTCCGGAAATTCCGGCTGTTCACGGTAGTTCCAACAGTTCCGGCTTTTCTCGGCTGTTCCAGCTTTTCCTGGCAGTTCTAGCAGTTCCGTAAGTTTCGGCTTTTCTTAGCAGTTCCGGCTATTCCCGGCAGTTACAACTTTTCTCGGCATTTCTCGGCTTTTCCCGGCAGTTCCGGCTTCTGCCCTCTGGATTAGGGCAGCGTTATCCCTTAAGATCTCTCCTCCTACTAAAACCAAGTAGAGAGGAAGAGATCCCAAGTGTGTTGAAATGACTCGAGAGTCGAAGGCCACCTCTATTTATAATAAAACGTTGAGTACAAGTGGTGTTTATTTGGTTGCTGGCCGACCTTGACGAATTGTCCCATAACACAAATAAATTCATATCTCCATGAATACTTATCGGAATTGGATGATCTTTAGATCAATCCTACACCTCTCGATGAGAGGGATCCAAGACAAATATTAACTTCTATTATTAAGACGACCCACATGGAGTTTGGCCCTGGTTGCCAATTTTAACAATCCGCCTTCTAGATCATTCTCACCCATATTTGATTAATAACTATTAATATTTTAATTTCCCTAAGTTTAGACTTAGGAACCCCATTAAAAACATTAATTATTTTAATAAAATACAATCCGGATGGAATTTCACCAAATGGTTTCTGGGTTCTTTAGAACTCATCTGCCTTAGCCTCTCCACCAATTTTCAAGGCTAGAGCACTTCCGATGCTACCAAAAACTAACACTCCCTCTTAGCGAGGAAAGTGCTCTAACATCAATGCCCACTTGCATGCTACTCTGTTTCTAAAGCACCTCCTTTCTGAACTATTGCTGCCACCAACACTGTGCTGCTACTCCTACTCTACTGCTGCCCATGACATTGCCACTCAGTGTTGCACTAATCGCAATTTTATCGTACAATTGCGGTTTTTTAAAACCGACGATAATATTGCCCGATAAATACAACAATTTTTTTCGGCGATTTTTTCCAAAAAATCGCGGGATTTTTTTTTTTTTTTTAATTTATGAGGAAGTGACACAACCTACCCCTGTCACCAATAGAGGAGGTGGTCTACCTCCTGTAGCTCCTAGTTCTTCAGCTTCTAGAGCACAACAGAGTCCACTGCCAACTCCACCGACATCCTACATCTAGAGGGGCAGAGGAAATCAATAGTATTAGACTTTGGTTACTTGGTTCATTTCATTGTATATGACATTATGACTCATGATATGAGATACATTATTCTATTTTTTGTTGATATTTTGAGGTTGACTTGGGACTCAGGAGTCAGGACTTACTATTTAGGACATGATTCATTGTTATGTGTGATGTAACACTAGAAATGATATTACACATCTTATATATTAGTTCTTTTATCATATTTATGTGTCAATGTATTTATTTTATGTTGTAGATGCTTTAGATATTAAAAAAATTGAAAAAAGATGAATATCTTTTGTATATTGCGATTTTTTCCCGATTTTTACCGATTTTTTTTTTATTTTTTTATTTTTTTATTTTTATTTTTACGATTTTTTCCCCTCGCCAATAATATCCCGATAATGATTAATGCAACATTGTTGCCACTGCCACTGCTGCATTTGTACTACAACTCCCTCTCAAATGCTGCATCGGTTATGCTGCTTGCACTGCCACTACTAACACTGCATTCGTACTGCAACTCGGTTGCTGAGAGAAGCAACTAAAAAACATCCAAATTTACTGAAGTTAACTGTGTTCAGCATAATACCATGAATGTTGGAATATGAATGCTACTAGTTCTCACCCTCTGAATCTTCTATGCTGCCGCTGACTTCTACACTGTGCCATCTGCACTGCTGCCAACCTTGCTTTGCGCTGATCAATCTCTGGTCTCCGGCTACTGCATCTGTCCTCTAAGCGATCCACTACATCATCTAACACTAAGTCCATCTCGCTACTAAATTTTGGGCTCTTGTAGCAAGGATTTGATCCAAGAGGTGGACTCCTCAAGGATCCTGCCCACATGTAGTCCTCTCGATTATAGCTCAATATCGCCCCATCTCCCTCTTGGAGATGCATGGGCAATCATGACAAAGTCATCTTCGTCAATTTTTGCTGGAGCACCCTTAGGATCATGTTTCTCGTCCTTATCCTTTTGCTTCAAAGGGCACTGGGATGCAAAGTGGCCCATCTCGCCACATTTGAAACATTTCACCTTCAAAATGTCCTTCCGCTTCTGTTTTTGCTGTCCCTTTGATGCTAGAGCTGTGTTCTCCTCCTCCTCCTTGTTCTTTGTGCCACTCCCACTGCTTACATTGAGGTTGACCTTGACTAGGTCCCTCCTTAATTCTTCTTGTTGAAAAGCTGCCCACATCTTCTCCAATGAAGGGAGTCTTTCCTTGCCCAATATACTTTGGACGAAGATTTGCCATTCAGGCCCTCCTTACCATCGAGGTAGACTGAGGAGTAGACCCCACTGCAGCAAGCTAGTCTCTGGTGTCTTGAAGAAGTTGAAGATAGGAGTTAACTCCTTCTCCTTCTACATCAGTGTCCGTTGCAACTTTTGTTCTAGGTACATCTTGCGCTGTTCGGAAGAGCCTTCATATAGTGAAGACAAGACTTCCCACATCTCTCGGGCTGTATCCTTGCCCTGCAAGTGTGAGACCACATGATCTCGAACTCCATCGAGAATGAGCCTCTTCGCCTTCCCCTGCTCGGCCTTGTACTTCTTCCTTTGATCATTATTAGTAGGAACAACTACAACACTTTTGACATAGGCTTTGAGATCGTACTCCTCCAGAACAACTAAGATTCTGGTCTTTCATATGACATAGTTGGAAGCTCCTTCCAACCTGCGCTGATCTCTGAGCCCATGCGAAGCCATCTCACCCATACTGTCGAATTGACTCCTCAAGTCACTGCTCATCGCTGCAGCTCGGCAAGTGAGAAATTCTAACTTTTGGTGAAAAGTTCTTTGAGGAGAAAATTCCCCTTCTATGTGTCTTCGCTCTTTACCCGAAGGATTTCTGCCCTGGTAGAAACTACGCCCTTCAAGCACTGCATTGAGGCTCTGCGTCACTCTCTCTGCCTCTGAAAACTCACAAACTAGAAATCGTACCTCTTCGTCGACTCTTTCAGAGAGAGATTTCATCGGAATCTCTGCTTCCTGGCAAGGACTGCGCAATCCCTTCAAGGAGATTCAAATTGCTGTGAAATGCAACTATTGGCCTCTTTGCTCAGCGCTAGATCTGCTCTCCCTGTTTCAAAATCAATGCTTTGATACCATCTGAAAATTGCTAATCCTCAAGGAACCCCTACTGCAACAAATTTGAATTTACTTCACCTACTTGATTTTAATTACATTCATCAAGTTATTCTTCTGAATACTGAAGCAAATTACTGCTGCAACCTACACTACTTAAATTTGATTTGCATGAAACAAGGAAACTGAGCAAATAACAAGATGCATAGGACTCAGTTATTTTTGGACAAAATAGTTCCCTGAAAAACCCAATGTAGGAAAACTGGTGCAACAAATCTGAGGGTTTATTATTATGCAGGAGATAATTCTGAATACAAATCTAGGATGCTTCAACTAGCAATCCTTTACAGAGAAAATACTAGACAAAAGACTAGTAAAATAATCTCACCTTGTCACTGGAGAATCAGTGATTGATCCTTAGCTCTGGGAGGCTCTGCGTCACCTTCTAATGGCCTTTACGTCAAACTGTGTCACCTTGGGCAACTTCTGTGTTACCCCTCCTGGGTATTACGCTGCCTCTCTGCTCTGGATCTTCTGTTGGCTGAGAATTCGACTTTCTTGCCCCCAGTCTCACACCCTGGCTTCCAACACCTGAACTTCGAACTACCTTTGTAGAAACTCGACTCCCCTCACTGACTGCACTGCCTCTACATCAGCACTGCGTAGGCCAGCGTCAGCCCTCCTCTGGACGTCTTCTGTCCTTTCTCTGCCTTGTATTCTCTGGAAAGTCCTCCTCCCGGATTCTCACTGCCCCTTTGCTGCATGATCTCCCCAATTGATTTTCCTCTTGAGAACTTCTCACCTCAAAAAATCGATTTCCTCAATCTCTTTTTGTGTTTGTAAATGAACCCCAAGCCTCTTTCTTATACTTTTTTTGTTGAGACTTCAACGACCGATATTAAGTCTCTAATCAACGGCTAAGATTAAAACATGACTTGATCCGCCTTCTAGATCATTCTCACCCATTATTGATTAATTATTTTAATTTCCCTTAGTTTAGACTTAGGAACCCCATTAAAAATATTAATTATTTTAATAAAATACAATTCGGGTGGAATTTCACTAAACGGTTTCTAGGTTCTTTAGAACTCATGTGCCTTAGCCTCTCCACCAATTTTCAAGGCTAGAGCACTTCTGATGCTACCAAAAACTAACAATATAGGGGCCTTAGGAACGAGGGTGATGGCCATAATGATAAGGGGTAGAGCTCATGTTTGGCTTTTGCCCACGCGTTATTTTTTTTTATATCCGGCCCATCTTTTGCTTTTTATGGTACATTTCCTGTTGAGAGTGGCCAAATTATGCTTTTAATTTTCTTTTTAGCTGCATCAACCTTTGGGGCATCGTTTCAGGCCTGACCGAAGGTGTGGGCAAGGGGAGCGGGAGGCTAACTCCTTGTTGACCCAATACACAAATGTGGACTCAGATGGGAAATATGTGAAAAAGGGTTATAGTGAGTGAAGAGGAGTGATATGTATGGTGTCGGGATGTGAGACCATGCAACCAAAATTGGGGTTTCCCATGTAGTGCCACTCCTAAAGCTTGTAGCCAATAGAGGGGATCCCACGGGACTAGGATACAAGACTAACCACCAAGTTGGACAAGGGGACAAGAGTACATACCAAACCCATTCTTTTTGCTGAATCCCCCCCACTAATCCATGTCCAGATATGCCCATGATAAGTAAGCAAAAATGCCCAATTACATATGAAAAACCATACCTTCGGGGCTGGAAAGCCCACCTTCAAACATACAATCATAACAGATGGGTGAGGGCACATAATGGTTGGCTTAGGCGGCGGAGAATGGTGGCACATCGAGGTATCTAGTGGTTGCAAGGGGCTATTGGCTGCTGGTTGAAGACAAATCTAGGAGAAAATTTCTCCTGTGGGTGTCACCCACTGGTGGTGGGTAAGAAGGACAACTCTACTCATCTGTTAAATTTCATTTGGACTCTAGGGAATCCGTTCTTCTTCATGATGTTATTGTGTGTTCCAAGACTAAAAAAGAACCTAGTATCTATATTTGCTGTGGCAGATAAAGGGATGAGAGTAGCCTTCATAAGAGGAAAGAGCCTATGGAATCTCGCATGAGGGATGCTTTCACCTTGGGATCTAGAATTGAAGGACTCTATAGAGTCAATGGAAGACCATTGCAAGCTATGGTCCACAATATCAATCATCAAAGGTGAGCTATGGCACTAAAGGTTGGCACATCTACATTGTGAAGCCTTGCCTAAAGTAAGAAAATTGGTTTATGGGATGCCCGATGTTCCAGCTAGTCATGATGGAATATGTCTGGGATGTGTGAGTGGAAAGAAGACAAGGGGACCATTCCCCTCCAACAAAAGCAGGACTAATGATATTCTACAATTCATTCACTGTGACCTATGTGGACCCATGTCTGTGCACTCCCTTGGTGGCTTCCTCTAGTATATTGTCTTTATTGATGAATTCTCTAGGGAAGCAAGGATATTCTATTTGAAGCACAAGGATGAAGCATTTGACATGTTCAAGGACTTCAAGGTGCTGACAGAGAATCAAACCGGCAAGAGAATCAAAGTTTTTCAGGTCCGACAATGGCGGAGAATATACCTCAAATGAGTTTGTTGACTTTTGCAAGGAGGCTGGAATCAAGAAAGAGACTATTATACCATATAATCCTGAGTAGAATGGTGTGGTGGAAAGAAAGAATAGGTCTATCATGGAAGCTACTTGAGCCATTTTGCATGATCAAAAGCTATCGAAGTTCCTCTGGGGAGAAGCCACAATTACAACATTCTATGTTCAAAACAGGGTTCCTCATCAAGCCTTGGGTGACAAGACTCCTAAAGAAGTGTTTACAGGTGTGAAGCCCGATGTTGGTCATCTAAGGATATTTGGCTGCCCTATGTATTTCCATGTGTTGAAGGACAAGAGGAACACGCTGGAAGCCACTGGAAAGAAAGGTACGTTTGTTGGATGTTGTCAAAATTGTAAAGCCTTTAGAATATATTTGTCTGGTTAAAGGAAAATGAAGTTTAGAAGGGATGTAACTTTCAATGAAGATGCTTCCCTTGGAAAAGCAAGAGACCTTTCTCTACCTCCTCTTGTTGAGAAGAAGGATTATGACATAGACCTACTAGAAGGTGCTTTTGTGCCAGAGTTTGAGAAGGATATTGTTGATTATCCCTGGGAGCCTATGGACCCCACTTCTCTAAGTGATCCCCCTGCTAGGAAGAAACCCCTTTTTGCTTCGTGATACATTATAGGATGCTGAGAGACATGCTCTTGCAAGAGGTACTTTTACAGAAAGCAAGAATTCATGTCGATACTAGGGGTACGTTGTAACTATGAGCTCCATCATACAGGCCAAACCTCCAACTTTTGAAGAAGCAGTGAAAGAGCAAGTTTGGAAGGATGTTATGGCCGAAGATTATGAATCCATTTTGAAGAATGATGTGTGGGATGTTGTTTTGAGACCCAAAGGAAAGCCTGTCGTGACCTCGAAATGGCTATACAAGATCAAGCATGGAGCTGATGGGAGTATTGAGAAATATAATGCAAGGTTCGTGGCTAGAGGTTTCTCCCAGAAAGAGGGAGAATATTATGATGATATCTTTGCACCAGTTGCCTGATACACTACCATCTAAGTTACACGAAACGGGGAAACGGGTACGAGTTTCCGAAACGGGAAGCGATAAGGAACGCGACCTCCCCAAATTTTGGAAACGGGGAAACGCGAAT
>APFE030747254.1:0-14297 GCA_000404065.3 Pinus taeda
AATAAAATATAAATTTATATCTTTTACAAATAAGAAATTTGTTATTTATATAAACACATATATGTATGCTCGCAATTTCACCAATTATGAATATTTGTAACATGTTGTAGTAGTTTGTCTAGACAAAACATATTGAAGAAAAACATATTGATTATGTTTTATGCATTCAAAACTTAAAATGGGTTGACCTACAAGTCCTTATAGACCCCGACCTCTAACATCAAGGTGGGAAAAGTGTCGAGGAGAATAGAGGGATCAAAATACCATTAAGAATGTGTTGTCGTTGTTGATTGGTAGAGATGCCTAGACATCGTTGTTGAAGCACTGAGCTCTAAGGCAACTCCTACTGATTCAAAAATGCTCATAAGCACCTAAATGATTCTTCCCAAATAAAATAGGTTCATCAACCACAAGCTTCCAGTGGGTTCTTCAGCCTCATAAGTAGGCCTTGCTGTAAAAAACCAATTGCCAACACGCTTTGTAGGAGGCATTTCACTATGCAAAGAACTCCAACTCACTTTTCGAAGAAGAGAGCCCATTATCAAGAAGGTGCAATACTATGGACAATTTCTCTATGGGTTATAAATCACTTATCTAGGTGGTTCCATAGTGAGTCAATAACCATAATTTCAACCCCAAGGAACTCTTGGTGGTTCAACAATCCTCACAAGTACCTATGTGATTCTCCCCAATTTGGCAAGTTCATAAACCACAAGCTTCTAGTTTGGCTCTCTCTTTGCGTCTTTCATATGAGTTGTGGATGATTTCCCACAAACCTTTCAACATCATGTTCTACTCTTTTCCACATGAGCCTCTCAACCTTCCTTATTCTTGTTCTCTCACAGGAGCCTCTTGACCTCCTTTTTTCTCTATGCACATTGGGTCTTCTATCCCCTTCCTGCAGCATGTGAGAGAATGTAAAAACCACATGATACTCTCTCCTTTCCCATCGTTTTTTGTTGTAACCTCATTGTTTCCTTCTTTGACACAATGTTCTATTGTTCAAACTGGTCTACGGGATCAATTGTACATTGCAACCATACACTCTTGCGTGTTTATTTTTCTATCCTACCCTCTCGCAACGCTGGCACAAAATTTTCATATACATAATTTGTGCATGTACAAAAGTTGCATATACGAAGTTGTGCGTATACAGAAGTTATGCATATACGGAAGCCATCAACTATATATGCATGCTTTCATATATACATGCATATATAGAAGTTGCCCTATAATAGAAGTCATCTTTTGTCTATGAACAACTTTTGTATATGCACATATATATGCAAGCGATGTATTTTGTATATGCACATCTTCTATATAGAAACCATATTCCATGTGTATATGACTCTTGTATATGCATATAGATACGGAAGTACATATATAGAATTCGTATTTCATAAATGCACTTGCATTTATGCATGTGTTATATATATATAAGCCATCTTCTATATATGTGCAACTTATGTATATACACATAGATATGGAAGTGTGCATATATGAAAGATGGATTCCATATCTATATAGAAACCATATTCTGTGTGTGGAATTTTGTATATGCATGTACATATATAGAAGTCACCTTCCATAAATGTACTTTCATTTATGCATATATGTGATTTTTATATATGCACGCTTTCATATATACGTGCATATACAGAAGTCATTTTCTCTATATGCAAAACTTATATATATGCACATATATATGAAAGTGATGGCTTTTGTATGTGCACATATATATCGAAGTGTGCATATACCGAAGATTACTTCCATATATATGTGTGCATATATAGAAAGTTGCACATATATGAAAGATGAGTTCCATGTATATATGTGCATATACAGAAGTTGCACATATACAGAAGTCATCTTTTGTATATGCACAACTTGTACATATGCACATAGATATGGAAATGTGCGTATATGGAATATGACTTCCATATCTAAATATAAACCATATATATATATATATACTATATATATATATCTATATATATTATATATATCAACTTTCATAAATTCACTTGCATTTCCACATATGTGTGATTTCCATATATGCATGCTTCCATATCTATGTGCATATATGGAAAATGTACATATACAAACGTTACACATATACGGAAGTCATCTTTTGTATATGCACACTTCCATATATACATGCATATAAAGAAGTTTCACCTATACATAAGTTATCTTCTATATATGTACAAGTTTTGTATATGCACGTATATATGGAATAGATGACTTATGTATATGTGCATACTTCAATCTCAATCTGTTGTAAGACATCTTCCCAACATAGAACAAAATTGTTTCACTAAAGCTGCAATTCGAAATTTCTGAAGGAGAGGTTCAATAAATTGGCTTCTAATGTGATTTTAGGACTCTGATACCATGTAGAAATTTATTAGAAATTGCAATTGCTCAAGAACTCGAAGTGAAAACAAGAGACACAAATTATTCTCTATAATTCTACGGAATGGAAATCCTAATTTAGAAACACATGCAATGACATGCAACCATCAAAACCACAAGAACACAATCATTTACATGGGAATCCAACTAGGAAAAACCCCTTTGCCTCTTTTCATTAATTCAGATGAAATGAAAAGATATTACAATGACTTGCTTTAGCTCTGAAGCACAAACTATTCTGTAAATATGTTCTCCTGTTGAATGAGTATCTCTGGTCAACACTCAACCTATTGAAGCCTCAAGCAACCTCTTATTTCTTTGTGCTATTCTGGAGAAATTGATCTCCTAAAAAATAGGGGAACTCCCTATTTCCTTGCACAATTCCCCAGGATTGATCACTTACCTCCAATGCAAAACCTTTACACTCAACTAGTATACAATTAATTTTACATGATTGCCTTTCCTCCATTCCAGCTAGGTAATTCAAATTCCTTGCATGTCTGAGCTATTTGGGGTTGATTGATCAATTAATATAACACCTTCCTCCCACATCTACCCAAGCAACCGGCTAGTCGAGGTAAACATGTGACGAGAGGCCACTATGATATGATTTGACCTCCTAAGTCATGTTAAGGAAGTGGAACCGATAGAAACACACCATAAATATATTAATCATCAGCTACAGGACCCTTGGGAACCAATCCAATACTTTAGGCAGCTTGCCTTGGGGTCACACTAATCTTTTGGATCTCTTAGGTCATATTCACTATCATGCTACGAGAGAGGGAGCGACGAATAACCCATAGTTGCTCTCATAGGCTTTCCTACCAGCGACCAGCAACCAGAGACCAAAACTATTAGTGTTATGCCACCAACTCCGATATTTGAGCCACTTTTTCAGGCCCATAGCCCATATCATTGCCCAAAATTGAACCATCTCTTCAAATTAGTAAAATAACATTGAAATTATAGTATTAAAGAAAATTCTTGTTTAAGACCTTGATTGGACCCCTACTAGCCATGACAGGTATTTCATCAAACATATCATGAATATGTAATCTACATGTGTAAATAAAATTTATGAGCATAGGGGTCTCATACTTAGCTGAGAATCACTCAAAACCATTGATGCCTTAATACATCAATTGTCATTCTATCCATTGGGTCATAAATACATTGATCATTCAATTACAAGTAAAAACATGATGAAAGCCATACATGGATGTTATCATAAAACACATACATAACCAACATAATAGCAACAGAAATACTCATGAAAGTACAACCATATAGACCACATATAATACATCAAAATGCTCATAGAAATACAAGGAGAAATAACCTTTCATTAATGATGTTACATGTAAAATCCAAACCTGGGATGGGACTTCCACGTTCCACCCAGTCGTAGAATGGTTGAGCTAAATCTATCTTTAGCCATTCACCTCCATGCCATGTTCCAAGCATGAATGTGGGATCTCATATAACACATCAATCAAAACTCATCTAGGGCTTCCAGAGGCCATCCACCTCAACCCATCAAACAGTGATTCCACTACCTGGTCAGACATCACCAAAACCATCATCAGATTGGTCTCCATCCAAGCCTTCCAAGGCTTCTAGAGCATTTGTTCCCAACCAAGGCTTTTAGGACTAGTAACTCAACCCATAGCTTATACAAGGCTTCCAGAGAATTTTTCCAACCAAGGCTTCCAGAGCTAGTAACTCAACCCACCAAGGGCTTTCAGAGCATTTTTCCAACCAAGGCTTCTAGGACTAGTAACTCAACCTAAGTTGTTATTGGGCTTCAAGAGAATTTTTCCAACCAAGACTTCGAGGAACTAATAACTCAACCTAAGCTATGGAAACATGAGAACCAACCAAAACAAAATAATAAAAATAAACCCACAATTACCATGGCTATCCAAGAAATGAAAAGGCTAGGCAATCCACTGTCAATATCGGCCATCCTCCATGTCAATGACAGATCACAACCAAAAATCCACATGCATATGCCATGTATGCCAAAACTAGTGAAGGAAACATACATGCACAGAGTCCATCAACATGAATATTGTTCTTCTCTTTGTGATCCAAAACCGATGTTCTGTGAATAAAATAAAGTACCTCCGTGGGACTTGATCCGGGAATGCTGCTCTAGACTTCTGATCCATTGTAACATGGATTACCTCATTTACCATGGCGTCCAACAGACATCCTTGTTGCCAAGAGCAAGCAATTGTTTCCATTACCTTTGTGGAGGCTTTGAAAAATAATGTCTAACACACAAAGCAGATCAAGTGAGTAGAGATTTATATTATTTTGTTCATTCAAGGAATAACAGTGCAAATTTTCGCGGTATTTTCTGATTCTTTGGTTTTACGCTTGGAATAAGAACCAACAAATTGGATTTCTAAAATCTTTCAATTTTAATTTTGAAATCAACTTTAATTTCAAATGGTTTCACGTTTGGAATGAATAATGACCAGAGAATTGAATTTCGAAAAGCTTTCAATTTTAATTAACCAGGGAAGAAGTTAAGAAGCTTTCTAATTTGAAGTGAACATCTTCTAACCTCATGGAAAGGAGTGGACACATCTCGTTTCATTCTTCTAAGTCAATTTAATCCATAGCTTGAGGAATATCAATTTTTAAAGATTGTTCCATTTAGAAATTAGGGATACCGCAAGGGTGTAGTTAAGGTATACAATGAGTATCATATATATTCTAAATTAGAAAAAGCAAAGCGTGGGCACACTTCTTTTTATTTTAAGGTATTTCCAATTTGTTTTTCCTGGAAAATTATTCTTATTCTTTGTGCCCATCGTCTTGCCTTTCTCTTTCAAAAAGGAATTTAATACACTAAGGATTTAATCCAACGGATTTGGAAAAGTCATTCTATTTTTTTTGTAGTGGGTTTTCCTCGGAAGTGTGCCAATATATCAATCTCCAAATGAGTGCAGGAATCATACTTGGTGGAGGAACTGAACTAGCTACAATTTTGGAGCGCACTTGAACTCACATAATCGTGTACAAGTCACCCATTAAACAGGTCTGGGTGGTTATCCATATACCCATCAATCATAGGTATGAGCTCCTCTTTTGATTGCAAGATCTGGTGCAGGATATTTGGTACCTAGGCACAACTAAACCTTCATTAATGACAATTTAATTTAATTCTTATTGAAGCAAAGGAATATGATAAATAATAAACATTTACCTCATCATGCCCGAATTTAAAATGATTAACCCAAAAATGCACAAAATGACGACAATAACCATAAAAACTAAGTAAATGTACGAGGAATTTCAGAGCAAAAAGTTGTATAAAGCTAAACAAAATGGAAGCTTGACCATGAGCATGGGAGGCAGTACGAGTGTACAAGGGGAAGGGAAATAGGAAAGAGAGGTTTTAGGGATATAAACATGAATTCATTTAAGGGATGGAGACATACCCACTTATACCATTAATCTCTACTTTTCCTTCGGCGAGAAGGCAAGCTCTATTGGCCTCATGGTCGGCTTGGGAGTTGAGATTTTTAAGGATGTGGAAAAAGGAAGTGTTAGAGAAAGAGAGGGGATTATTTTTATTCGATGATATAAAAGACTTAATGTGTTTTCTTTTGGAGGAGATTCGCTTCTCAGATAATGAATAGTTATGAAAGAATCGCCCAAAATGATAATGAATAGTTATGAAAGAATCGCCCAAAATGATAATGTCTAGGATGCCTCAATCTTTGTCTAGAGATACCCTTCGAAAAAGTTCATATATTTATGTTTGGTTATTAAATTTCTGCCCAAATCCCCATGAAAATTTTCTATAATAATTACTTAGAGATTTAGTAATATCTCTCCACTCATGTAAAAATGATAAAATAATTAAACAAAACTTGATTAACATGTAAATAACCATTATGAAAAAAATGATAGTCAAATCAAATTAATGATAAAATAATTTACAATTAGAATAATTTTTACTAAGATTTAGTAATATCTCTCCACTCATATAAAATAATTAAACAAAACTTGATTAACATGTAAATAACCATTATGAAAAAAATGATAGTCAAATCAAATTAATGATAAAATAATTTACAATTAGAATAATTTTTCACTAGCCAATTTTCATTTTTAAAATAAAAATTTTAAATTTTAAATTTTAAATAAAACGAAAAACATCGAAAAAAATTATCACACCATGGTTAAAATTTCATTCACACGTGGGGAGGAGATCTCAAACTCGAACCCTAGCCAACCGATTCTTTTGATCACAAGCCAGGCTTTAATTATGGTGATAAATTACAACTAGTTGACTTTATTTTCCCTTTCCTATAACCTGACGTTTAATGGCGGTCGATCCCTGACATTTCTGTTCAGAGTAAGTGACTTTACAATTGTAGATGCCTGGGCCTCTCCTGCCTAACAAGACTTCTTCCGTGAAAATAAATACCGAACATATTACCACCTTAGTTTCTCAATCCCAGAGTCCTGAAACACAACTCCTTGTAAATCCTTAAACCAAAACAAAATAATAAAATTAAATATTTACTTTTCCTTTTAAATAAAATTTATTTCCATGTTCCTTTCTTTTTTCAAACAAATAAGAGCATGGTATAAAATGGTATTGAGCTTCAGACTTATTTCATTACTTTTACCTCCAATTGCTTTTAATATAAATAATTAAAGTATTAAAATTTTATTTTAAGTTTTCTATTTATTAATAAAGAGCCTATTAGATGAGATATTGTGTTAATTTTTAATTATTTTCAAGGTAAGGAATGATTAATGAAGATATTTCAAGAATATGTATAATAATTATGTTGTATTTTTTTTATATTTTATTAGGAATATATTTTTAATTGGGTCATTTTGCATGTTTGGCTAGAATCATTATTATTGTTTTCATATGGGTATAAATTTATACTCGTTGTTAAGATGTATAAGTAAGCACTTATTAGCACACAAAATTTTTGAGAGCTCTATATTGATGAAATATAAATATAACAATGATGTATATAACATGTAAATTTTGATGAATATTGTTGTAATGAGTTAAATTTTGTGGATTCTTTCTTAAAAGCTCATAGACAACCAATTTCTACTCTCTTTTTTTAATGTCTTATAATAAATAATAAATAACCAATCAATAATTTACTTAGTATTTAAGTCAACTAAGTTATGAATTAAAGTAAAGGTGTAGATTTAATTATATTATATGTAGATATCATTTTCTTCATTTTTTTATTTAAATGGAATGGTTATGTTTATTATATTTCTTTATAATTATTTTCTTTTATAAATTCATGAATAAAATAAATTAGTGATTAATTTTCTAGAAAATTTATAATATATATTTTTCTAAATTGGATGGATTTTATATTTTGCATAATAATTAATAGAAGCTATTGGTGTTGTTTCACAACTATTAAATATTTTCATATAATTCTTTATATTTTAAGCTATTTAAAAAACAAATCTATATTTAAATATGGACTAATAGAAAAATGTATCACATATATACATTTTTTTTTCCTAATTATATGGATTTGAAATTTTTTAAGTGATATTTTATCAAGAGAGTATAAGATAATTGTTTGTTTTGCTGCAATATTTCCACTTAAACGAGGAATAAATATATAAAATTTATGGACAAGGAATACAATTGTGAGGCTAATTTGGCAAAGACCATTCTTGTTTTATATTTTTAAATTAATAAAATTAGAAAAAACTGTAACATTTAAAACTATTAACATAATGAAACTTTATATTTTTTTACCATGTAGAGGTCACTATGCACTAGCTCAAAATATAATCTCTCAAGGTAATTGTCCAGTAGTAGCTCAAAATATAATTTTTGGATTTGTTGAGGAATTTTAAATTTATAAGAGAAACATTCATGATTTTTACATTAATAATTTACATGGAAATAAAAATAAAATATCAATTAATATCTCTTTTACAAATAAGAAATATGTTATTTATATAAACACATATATGTATGCTTGCAATTTCACCAATTATGAATATTTGTAACATGTTGTAGTAATTTGTCTGCACAAAACATATTGAAGAAAAACATATCGATTATGTTTTATGCATTCATATCGTTAAAGGGGTCGACCTCCAAGCCCTTCTAGACCTCGGCCTCTCACATCAAGGTGGAACTAGTGTCGAGGAGAATAGAGGGATCAAAGTACTACTAAGAGATGTGTTGTCGTTGTTGATTGAGAGAGCTGCCTAGGCATTGTTCTTGAAGTACTAGAGTCCTAAGGCAGCTCCTGGTGGTTCAAAAATGCTCATAAGCACCTGAGTGATTCTTCCCAAATAAAATAGGTTCATCAACTACAAGCTTCCAGTGGGTTCTTCAGCCTCATACGTAGGCCTTGCTTTAAAAAACCAATCACCAACAAGCCTCCTAGGAGGCATTTCACTATGCAAATAAATCCAACTCACTTTCCAGAGGAGAGAGCCCATTATCAAGAAGGTTCAATACTATGGACAAATTGTCTATGGGTGAGAAATCACTTATTTAGGTGGTTCCAAAATCAGTCAATCACCATAGTTTCAACCCCAAGAAACTCTTTCTGGTTCAACCACCCTCACAGGTACTTGTGTGATTCTCCCCATTTTGACAAGTTCATAAACCACAAGCTTCCAGTTTGGCTCTCTCTTTGTGTCTTTCATATGAGTTGTGGATGATTTCCCACAAACCTTTCAACATGCTCTACTCTTTTCCACATGAGCCTCTCAACCTCCCTTCTTCTTGTTCTCTCATAAGAGCCTCTCGACCTCCTCTTTTCTCTATGCACATCATGTCTTCTCTCCCCTTGCTGCAGCACGTGAGAGAATGTAAAAACCACATAATACTCTCTCCTTTCCCATTGTTTTTTGTTGTAACCTCCTTGTTTCCTTCTTCGACACAATGGTTCTATTGTTGAGAGTGGTCTACGGGGATCAATTCCATGTACATTACAACCATACACTCTTGCATGTTTATTTTTCCATCCTACCCTCTCGCAGCGCTGGCACAAAAGTTTCATATACATAATTTGTGCATGTACAAAAGTTGCATATACAAAGTTGTGCATATACAAAAGTTATGCATATGTGGAAACCATCATCTATATATGCATACTTTCATATATACATGCATATATAGAAGTTGTCCATATATATAATCCATCTTCTGTCTATGAACAACTTTTGTATATGCACATATATATGCAAGCGATGTATTTTGTATATGCACATCTTCTATATAGAAACCATATTCCATGTGTATATGACTCTTGTATATGCATATAGATATGGAAGTACATATAGAAGTCGTATTTCATAAATGCACTTGCATTGTTGCATATGTGTGATTTATGTATATGCACAATTCATATTATATATATATAAAAATATTAATATAATTATATATATTATAATATATATATATATAATAATATATACAGATATATATATATATATAATATCTATATAAATATAATATAATATATAATTCATCTTCCATATATGCGCAACTTATGTATATACACATAGATATGCAAGTGTGCATATACGAAAGATGGCTTCGAGATCTATATAGAAACCATATTCCATGTGTGGAATTTTGTATATGCGTGTACATATATAGAAGTCACCTTCCATGAATGTACTTTCATTTATGCATATGTGTGATTTTTTTATATGCACGCTTCCATATATACGTGCATATAGAGAAGCCATTTTCTCTATATGCACAACTTACGTATATGCACATATATATGAAAGTGATGGCTTTTGTATATGCACATTTATATGCACGCTTCCATATATATATGTGCATATATAGAAGTTGCACATATAAGGAAGCCATCTTCGTTATATGCACGCTTCCATATATATATGTGCATATATAGAAGTTGCACATATACGGAAGCCATCTTCCTTATATGCATGCTTTCATATATATGTTTGTGTGTGTGTGTGTGTGCACGTGCACGCATATACAAAATATGCACATATACGGAAGTCATCTTCTGTATATGCACAACTTCTGCATATGAACATAGATATGGAAGCGCGCGTATATGCAAGGTGACTTCCATATCTATATATAAACCATTTCGATATATATATAATAATATAATATATATATATATATATAATAGTCAACTTTCATAAATGCACTTGCAATCTCCTATAGTGTGTTTCCATATATTGCTTGCTTCCATATGTATGTGCATATACAGAAATGCGCATACACAAGAGGACATCTTTCATATATATATATATATATATATATTATAAATATAATAATATATATATATATAATATATATATTATATATAATATATGTTTCCACATCTATGTGCATATATGGAAAATGTACATATACAGAAGTTACACATATAAGGAAGTCATCTTCCATATATGCACACTTCCATATATACATGCATATATAGAAGTTGCACCTATACATAAGTTATCTTCTATATATGTACAAGTTTTGTATATGCACATATATATGGAATAGATGACTTATGTATATGTGCATACTCCAATCTCAATCTGTTGAAAGACATCTTCCCAACATAGAACAAAATTGTTTCACTGAAGCTAAAATTCGAAATTTCTGAAGGAGATGTTCAATAAATCGGCTTGTAATGTGATTTTAGGACTCTAATACCATGTAGAAATTTAATAGAAATTGCAATTGCTCAAGAACTCGAACTGAAAACAAGAGACACAAAATCTTCTCTACAATTCTATGGAATGGAAATCCCAATTTAGAAACACATGCAATGACATGCAACCATCAAAACCACAAGAACACAATCATTTACATGGGAACCCAACTGGGAAAAACCCCTTTGCCTCTTTTCATTAATTTAGATGAAATGAGAAGCTATTACAATGACTTGCTTCAACTCTGAAGCACAACTTGCACTATAAATATGTTCTCCTGCTGAATGATTATCTTTGGCCAACATTTAGTCTATTGAAGCCTTAGGAAACCTCTTATTTATTTGCACTATTCCAGAGAAATTGATCTCCTAAACAATAGGGGAAGTCCCTATTTCCTTGCACAATTCCGAAGGACTGATCACTTGCCTCCAATGCAGAACATTTACACTCAACTAGTATACAATTAATTTTACATGATTTCATTTCCTTAACTCCAGCTGGGCTATTTGAATTCCTTTCATGTCTGATTTATTTTGGGCTAATTGATTAGTTAATATAACACCCTCCTCCCACATCTACCCAAGCAATCATCCAGCCGGGGTAAACATGTGATGAGAGGCCACTATGATATGATTTGACCTCCTAATTCACGTTAAGTGGAACCGACAGAAACACACCATATAGACATTAATCATCAACTATAGGACCCTCAAGAACCAATCCAATACTTTAGGCAACTCTTCTTGGGGTCCCACTGATATTTTGGATCCCTTAGGTCACATTCACTCTCATGCTATGGAAAAGGGAGCGGCCGGCAACCCATAGTCGCTCGCATAGGCTTGCCTTCCAGCAACTAGAGACCAAAACTATCAGTGTTATGCCACCAACTCCAAGATTTGAGCCACTTTTTCAGGCCCAGAGCCCAGGTCATTGCCCAGAATTGAACCATCTCTTCAAATTAGTAAAATAACATGGAAATGAAAATATTAAAGAAAATACTTGTTTAATACCTTGACTAGACCCCTACTAGCCATTACAAACATTTCGTCAAACATATCACGAATATGTAATCTACATGTGTAAATAACATTTCTGAGCATATGGGTCTCATACTTAGTTGAGAATAGCTAAGAACCATTGATGCCTTAATATATCAACTATCATTCCATCCATTAGGTCATAGATACATTAATCATTCAATTACAAGTAAAAGCATGATGAAACCCATACATGGCTATTGTAATAAAACACATACATAACTAGCATAATAGCAGCAGAAATAATCATGAAAGTACAACCATATAGACCACATATAATCCATCAAAATGCTCATATAAATACAAGGAGAAATAACCTTTCATTAATGATGTAAAATTCAAACCCGGGATAGGACTTACACGTTCCACCTAGTTGTAAAATGACTGAGCCAAATCTCTCTTCATCCATTCACCTTCATGCCATATTCCAAGCATGAATGTGGTATCTCATATAACACATTAATCAAAAATCATCCAAGGCTTCTAGAGGCCATCCACCTGAACCCATCAATCAATGATTCCACTACTCGGTCGGACATCACCAAAACCATCATCAGATTGGTCTCCATCCAAGCCGTCCAAGCCTTCCAGAGCATTTGTTCCAACCAAGGCTTCCAGGACTAGTAACTCAACCCACAACTTATACAATGCTTCCAAAACATTTGTCCAACCAGGGCTTCCAGAACTAGTAACTCAACCCACCAAGGGCTTTTAGAGTATTTTTCCAACCAAGGCTTCCAAGACTAGTAACTCAACCCAAGTTGTTACAGGGTTTCAAGAGCGTTTGTCCAACCAGGGCTTCCAAGAACTAATAACTCAACCCAAACTAAAGAAACATGAGAACCTGTTAGGAAACCAGCTCACAAAAAGATAGAAAATATAGATCAACGCCTTAGAGTTCAGCCTCTTCGAGGGGGCAACCTCCTTTACATTACACAAATGAACAATTATTGGATGATACAAATGACATGACCTCCTTTCTATATATAGGATTCGAAGGGGTCATAATATAATCAGAGCCAACATAACAATAATAATGTAAGGACACAATAATAACGATAGTGGGCTTCTATGGGGCACAATAATAACAATATGGGGACTACATGGGCACAACAATATAATAAGGGGGTTGTACTAATAACAACAAGGGGTTACACTAGTAGTATAGGGACCTAACATGTCCCTCTCCTTCAAAAAGTGTTGTCCTCAATGCTTGAGTAGTTCTTGGTGATTCTGTATAAAATTCTTGTCCTCCCATGTGGAATCTTCAGCAGGTAAGTTCTTCCACTTAATGAGATACTCTGAAATTGATCGATTTCGTAGCTGTCGAGTTCTTGTTTTTGCGACTGCTCTAGGTTCCAATATGATTTTTTATTCCTCGTCAAGTTTTGGTAATATTGTTTGAACTGGGATCTTCTGCAACTTTTGAATGAGTGGCCACACTTCTTCATCCTTCTTCCATTCATCCCTTTCTTCATTTATCCAATTTGGTTGGATAATAGAAATAGCACAAGACAATGCTTTTACATCCTCATCCTTTCTTGAGAGTGCATCTGCAACAACATTTTTCTTCCCCTTTTTGTATATGATTTCAAAGTCATAACCCAACATATTTGTGACCCATTTTTTTTGTTCTTCTAAAGATAATATTTGTTCTAAAAAGTATTTAAGCCTATCATGATCCATTTTTACATTGAAGTGTCTTCCCATTAGATAAGGTCGCCATTTCTTAAGTGCATGTAGTATTGCCAACATTCCCTTCTCATAAATATCTTGCTTGAGATGTAGACGTAAAAATACCCAATCGCCTACATCAAAACTTCTTTCACTGTGCTGTTGATATGCCTATTGTTTCATTTGATTCCGCACCAAAGTGGTGTTATCCTTTAAAAGTTGGAGAACTTGTTGTTGATGCTCGATGTGATATTTCAATTCTTGAATCTTTTTCTTCTTGATATGTCCTTCTATCTTGAGAGTTTGAGGAGTGGTAATTTCTTCCAATGCATTACAAGATATGATCAGATTCATTTCTTGATGCTCGATGTGATCTTTCACTTCTTGAACATTTTTCTTCTTGATATGTCCTTCCATCTTGATAGCTTGAGGAGTGGTAATTTCAGTCAATGCATTACAAGGTATGGTCAGATTCATTTCTTCTTTCTTGATGTG
>APFE030747254.1:20542-34429 GCA_000404065.3 Pinus taeda
TTGTTGAGCTCCCTATAATCTGGACACATGCGCCATGATCCATCCTTCTTGTGCACCAACACTACTGGAGCAGAGAGATAACTTTGACTAGGTTGAATTATACCAGCCTCTAGAATTTCAGAAACCATACATTCAATTTCACTCTTTTGGGCATAGGGATATCTGTATAGCCTGATGTTTGGAGGAACACTTCCTGGAATCTGATTGTCATAACCCTCTACACTATAAACAATACATATAAAAAAAAAATTTATTTAATCTATGTACCTAAACAGTAACTCCTTCCTTTCCAAGGTGAATGATGGTAAAGTTATTAATGAACTAATCCGGATTTATATATTGGCGGAAACGTGAAAGATTAGTTGTCCTTGGTTCATTATTCACTCAACACACAATACATAAATGCATCCGTAATTCTTAAGTTTTGGCGGCATTAACTATGGCTCTGAGCTGGACAGCTGTCTCCTCGATCTACACTCTTGATCTGCTTCGCTGATCTTTTTGGTTTGGTAGCTGTTGGATTAAATGCCACAGCTCCACCGCAGCCTCCTCGGGATTTCCACAGAGTTTAGACGGCTAGGATGGAGCCTGATAATCGGATGGTGTGTATTGAGTTACCTCGATAGCAGGGGTACTTAGGGTTTCATTCATTCATTCTTGCGTTATTTGCAATGCTGCTCCCTCCAGATTGATGAGCAGCTTCTTCTTCTGGTGTCGCCTCCATACTCTGGTACCAATGACTTGGTCTTAGTCTGGTTCACCAAGTCAGCGTCTTCTGTTGCGTTGCAGTCATGGACTCTGTTGAAGGTGGCGCCATTACCAACTTCCATTCTAAGCTTCCATTCGGCCATCAGGTAATACCCTTCTCCTTTAACGCATTTGTTGTACTTGTTTTATTTCCCATCGTAATTTGTAAATGTGAATAACTGCCCCAATTTGAATGCTGGCTTGGAACAGGGAGACCGTCCGTCGAGACCCGTGGCGGCAAGGAGGCTACAGGGTTTCTACCGCCAACGTTCACCTTACAGGTAAGTGCTCTACATCCCGTAGGGATTTGTTAGTTGTTCTCATCTCTGAGTCATGCTTATTGTCGTTCTTCTTCTGTCAGGGTATTGTCGATTACTGTTTGTGGCTTGGCGTAAATGATTTTTCTCAGACAGGGCACCTCTTCTTATTCGATGTTTTGACCTCTGCCCTGGAGGGTTAACCCAAGGATGTCGGATGGAATTTTACTGCAGCTTGTACTGATTGGATATAATTTACATATGCCTTTTTGTTTACGGCTACCGAATCCTCTAAAACTGTCCGAGGAATTTCATTAGCTATGGAATCGAGTTCAATACTCAATTAGTCCTTGTCTTCTATTGTATTTACACGGGTCTGTAATGATTCGGTATCATTTGGCTACAGTTTATTTGTAAATGGGTTCAAGGTTCGACCCGAGTTGTCCGAACATGTTATCATATTATCTCTGTACTTAATACATTTGCATTTGATATTACATGTTAATGTTCTATTGGTAATGCAGTATTTCTCTCATGCGAGCCACCGGTTTTCTTCATGATTATGTATATATGTTTATTTGCTATTTATGAAAATGCTCTATTGATAATTCGAAGACGGTCTTGCTCATACCTGAGCCGCCGAATTTTCTCATGATTAGGTTCTATGTGTTCATTTGGCATTTATGAGAATACTCTATTGATATTCGATGATAGTCTTGCTCTTACGTGAGCCACCGACTGTTCTCATGTTTAGGTTATATATGTTTATTCGATACACAGGTCACAATTTTTTGTATTTATTTCCTCTGTTTCATCGTTTAATGACCCTCTTTAATAGAGTATGCTCATATAATTCCATGTTTAATCAATTCTACTCACGTCGCAATACTCGTCTCTGTTCTTGAGCTCCATACCAGGTCGTATCCTTCTGTGTATTCCACCAGTCCACTTGTTCATATTGTTGATGTGGTCGGTCGGTTAACATGGCAGAGTTTAAATTATGAATTAGTTACAGTGATTGTTTTTACGGCTGCCATATAGAACTGTTGACCCCGATAGGGTTTGTGATGAAATTTCTGACATGGGTGTACATATTTTACAGTGTACAGTACTTAGCTTTCTAGCTGAGAGTAGGATGTTTCTAATAATTCTTCTTTAGACTCTATACTTGCAATGAAATTCATTCTTTTTACACTGATGTGCATTCTTTCGTTCAGTATTCGTATCGCTTATACAGAGTATAAGTTATTACTCCCTGAATCATCTTTTCAGAGTGTAAATTCCTATTTCCTGAGCGATTTATGTGGTACGGTTATAAGCAGTTATGTTCCTGTTTTCGCACTCAATAATGACAGTTAGGAACCGTTCTCTTTTTATTCCTGTGCTTGATAAAATTACTGTTTCTCACATTGTATACAATTGAGTCAGAGATTCTGGTACTGTATAAACGTTTAGTTTCTCAGTTCTCTGGTTCTCACATAGATAAACAGATGCACTATTCATTACCAGGTTCAGTTCAGTAATGCATTAATTTCTAAATCATGGCCTAATAATAATCTTCCAGAAATTATAATCAAATTCTCAGCAATACAGAATAATATCTAATCTTTCAGGATTTATGGAAAAATTCCCAGTAATACTGAGTAACATCTGTACTTACCTGTATTTTCCCGTTCTCTATCTTCTGCACATCTCCAGAATGGAGAAGATTATGTAATGCTTGTTATCCTCCCAGCCACGAGATCAGTCATCCAAACTGAATCTCTCCCCCAAGCTCACTTGCCAGCCACAGCCCTCAGCAATATAAAGCACACTTGTGCCTGTGCTATCTGGTCCTCACCAGATGTAGCACTGTTCTCTTCTGCTTCAGTGCCCTCTTTTCTTCCCGTTTGTTCCTCTAACAACCTGGGTCTTTTCCTCTTTCTCCTTTTCTATGGGAAAGGGAAAAACAGTTAGGGTTTCCCCTAGTCTCCTGGCAACTGTTTCTTTTGTTTTTAAGAAAGAAAAGAAAAATAACTTTTCACATAAAGTTATTGTATATATATATATATATTATGCAATCCATATTATTCAATTTTTGAACAAATAATATTTTCATCATTTTTTTTAAGAAAATAATAATCCCTGTTTTGTATTTACCTATAACGGTAAATAAAACAATTTATTTACGTAAAATGTTTGGTCGTTACATCTCCTCCCCCTGAGATTGGACACCGTCTCGGTGTCTTACAGACCCGAACAGATCTGGATAGGTCCTCCTCATTAATTCTTCATCTTCCCAAGTGGCCTCTTCGGGCCCAAAATGTCTCCATTGAACCTTAACTTGGGTAATAACTCGTTTCCGCAGCTGAACTTCTCTCCGGTTGAGAATGCTCAGCGGTTCGACCAGAACCTCTCCTTCCGGTTCGACCTGAAATACACAATTCCTTGAATTAGTTTTTCTTTCATATGTAATTCTTGTTGAATTTTATCGTAACAGTAACCCACCTGTATCTCCTGCCATCGGATTACATGCTTAGGGTCATACACATATTTCTTTAGGACTGAAACATGAAACACGTTGTGGATTCATATGTGACTTGGCAGGGCCAGTTGGTAAGCCACTGGTCCGATCGTTGCTAAAATTTGAAAGGGTCCACAATATCGGGGTGCCAATTTAGCGCACCCACTCCACTGCAAGGTACTTCTTTTGGCCTGAATTCGAATATACACATGGTCCCCAACCTGAAATTCTTTAAATCTTCTTTTCCGATCGGCGAAGTTCTTTTGTCTATCTTGAGCAGCTTTCAAATTAACACGCACCCTCTTTACCATATCTTCCATTTCCTTCAGCATCTCAGGCCCTAGACTTAGTTTATCTTCCGGCCCTCCCCAGCTGGAGGGTGTACGACATTTCCGGCCGTACATGACCTCAAATGGGCTCATTTGCGTTGAGGTATGATACCCGTTGTTATACGCGAACTCCACCAGATGTAAATAATCTTCCCACCTTGTGGGTTGTTGCATGACGTAATCCCTTAACATATCTTCTACCATTTGATTCACTCATTCCGTCTGCCCATCAGTTTGCGGATGGTATGCTGTACTGAAATTCAGTTGAGTTCCTAATTCAGCAAACAATGTTTTCCAAAATGCTGATGTAAATTTCACATCACGATCGGAAATTATTGTTTTCGGTAGTCCATGTAGTTTGAATACATTCTGCATAAAAATATGAGCGATCTGTGCAGCTCTATATGTAGATTGTACAGGTATGAAATGTGCAGCCTTACTCAGTTTGTCTACCACCACCAAAATGGAGTCATTATTCCTCTTTGTTCTTGGTAATCCCATAATAAAATCCATGGAGATGATTTCCCATTTCCATTCTGGAATTGGCAGTGGTTGTAACAATCCTGCTGGATGCTAATGTTCTGCTTTAATCTGCTGACATTCTAAGCACCGTGGTAGGTACTCGACAATGCTTTTCTTCATTCCTGGCCAGAAATATTCTTTCCGGATTGTTGTTATCATCTTTTGATAACCCGGATGACCCGCGTAATGGCTGACATGAAATTCATCCATAATCAGATTTTTAATTCTGCTTTGATTAGGCACATACAATCTTTGCTTGAAATAGATCATTCCAGCGTTATCTAACTCATATTCTTGTTGGTTGTCCTCTCTAGCAGATTGTTGTATTTGTAGTTTTAACCACTGATATTCAGTATCTTGGTCTGCAATTTCCTTTATAATTTCCAGAAAGGGACTTTTCCACCCACTAATAGAAACTTCATACAGATTTTGTATTTTCCGGCTCAAGGCATCTGCCACTCTATTTTCCTTCCCTTGCAGATGTTTTATATCGAAGTCAAAGCCGCTTAGAAAGTCCACCCACCGTGCTTGCCTAGCGTTTAAGGTAGGCTAGCTGAAATAGTTGGTCAAACTGTGATGGTCGGTGAGCAGCAAAAATTTCCTGCCCATGAGATAATGCCGCCACATCTTTAGGGCATGTATAACGGCAGCCAACTCTAAGTCATAAGCAGAATATTTTTGCTCATGTTCTTTTAATTTTCGAGACTCGTAAGCAATTACCCTGCCTTCTTGCATCAAGACCCCTCCCAATCCTTCTTTACTAGCATCCGTACATACTACGTAATCCTTATTAGGATCATCTATACTCAGAATAGGTGCTATGGTGAGCAGATGTTTCAATTGCTCGAAACTTTTCTGGCAGTTTGGGGTCCAATGAAACAATTTTCCTTTCTTCTGCAGTGAGGTAATAGGAAATTCCACTTTAGAGAAACCTTCCACGAATCTTCTATAATACCCAGCTAATCCCATGAAAGATCGGACGTCTGCTACATCTTTTGGAACAGGCCATTCCATTATAGCTTTTATCTTTTCCGGATCCACTGCAATTCCATCCTTTGTGATCACGTGACCCAAATACTGAATTTCTTCTTTGAATAAGTCACACTTACTAAACTTAGCGTACAACTGATGTTCTCGAAGGGTCTGTAATACCATTCGGAGATGTTCATAATGTTCTTCGATGGTGCCTGAATAAATTAATATATCATCAATAAATATCAGCACGAATTGGTCCAAATAAGGATGGAAAATGTTGTTCATTAAACAAATGAAGGTTGTCGGGGCGTTGGTGAGCCCAAACGGAAAGACCACAAATTCATAGTGTCCATATCTTGTTCTAAAAGTTGTTTTCGCAATGTCTTCATCTTTAATTATGATCTGGTGGTAGCCTGATCGTAAATCGATCTTAGAGAACATTGTTGTGCCTTTTACTTGATCGAACAATTCATCGATCCGTGGTAGAGGATACTTATTTTTGATGGTCAACTTATTCAATTGTCTGTAATCGATGCACATCCGGAGGGTGCCATCTTTCTTCTTGACAAATAATACTGGGGCTCCCCATGGAGACACGCTAGGATGGATGTAATCCTTGTCTAGTAATTCTTGCAACTGCGTTTTTAATTCTGTCAACTCAGGTACACTCATTCTGTAGGGTGCTCGTGATACTGGTGCGGCCCCTGGAACCAACTCTATAGTAAAATCTATGTTTCTTCGCGGTGGTAGTCCAGGAATCTCCTCCGGAAACACATCTGTAAATTCTTGTATTACAGGAATATTATTCAAAGAGGCTGATTTATCCTTAGAATTTGCATAACCCACTTGGATGGCGTACACCTGACAACCTTTCCGTACACATTTTACCAATTGGTTTGCAGTTATCGGTCAGACCTGCACTGGTCGCTTAATTCCCTGCATTTCTTTTCTGTTTCCTTGTTGATCTCTGTAATAAATAATTTTGGTTTTGCAATTGTTGAGGCAGTAAATCCCCTCTGCGGATAGAGGTGATCCCACTATCCCGACAGGGGTCTAGCAACAATCATACACGCTGCATGCAAGCTCCTAATTGCATAATTTAAAGGTTGATCAGAAAGACCTACCTGGAATCCAACGCTATTCGTCGTGGAAGAAACGTCGCTCCTGTCCTTTAGCTTTGGCCGGTCACTATCCTTACGTTCCACGCATGGACACCTGCACAAACAAAGAACAATCGAACACAAGCGTAAAATCCAATATCATGCAATTATATATCAGTCAAGCAGGATATAACTCAAATATCATCAGAAGAATATGTGAGTGGAACCATAATGACAGTCGCTTATTATTCAATAAAAGAAGAGAAGAATTACAACCGAATAGGCTTGACGTTGAAATCTCCTCCAACTGGGTCAGCAGCTAAACATGCCTTGCAAAGTCACTTCCTCTCTCAACATTCCAGCAGCATAACTTCTCTCTCAGCTCTTACTATCAATCTTAGCATAATCTCAGCTCACCTTAGCTCTTATACAAACTCAAAAACTAGCTGGTTCAATGCAGGGTGACAGTTATTTATAGATGGAAGAGGAGGAAATATTCATTGTATCCGGACACTTACTGAAGATTGGCATTGTCCCAGAATAGCCTTTGGATTGAGTTGTCATGGATGAAAAAGACGACACTCGATCACTTCCATGGGATTTTTCCCCAGAGAACTGCATGAGTAATGGAGGAAAAAACACTTCAGTGCGCGTTGGCCAAAAATCATGATCAATTTTGGGTGGCGCGGGCTTTGTTCTGTGACAGCGCGTCTATGGGCGGGCCCTCTTTGGAGGAACTGAACCATTGGCGCGGGTTAGACACTATGAACCCGCGCTAATGAAAAAAGGGCATTTTTTAGGGCTAATCTTCAAAAGTTGTCTTCAGGGATATTGAAGTTCATACTCAGGAGACTCCAATGCAAGTGTTTTCAAGTTGTGTCACTGGTCACAGGTCCGTAAATGTGTCCTCCAGTGTGCGACAGCGGGGGTAACAAGGACGGTGACCAACGGTGACAAATTACTGCGTAACAGGCCCTCACTATAATCATTTCATATATCTTTTGTACATTCAACAATTCTTACATACAATTATCGTCCTATGATGGATACTTACATATTTCATTTCTTCTTAATTATTCTGCTGCGTATAGAAACTTTGCTCGTTATAGTGATGTTGGAGCCACATCCTCTGATCTCGACCATTTGCCATTGAATTTTTCATCAACCTTGTTGTCATGAAATTAAAGTGTTTCGCTATATAGAGTTTGGAGCTTTTCCATATTACACATCGATATTTAGGCGTTTAGCCATAGATATTAAAAAAAAGTAAATTATAGATATTATATGTGAGAAACAAAAAAATTGTTTAAAAAAGGTTTTAAAAAAATCAAATAAAATATATTTGAATATATATATACTATAAACAAATAAAGAGAAGAAAATATTAGACGAAAAAATAAGAAATAAAGAAATTTCGAAAGTTTAAACCCCAATATATATATAGTAATAACATAAATAAAAAAAGAGACTATTTAAAATTTATAAAAAAAAAACACACACAACTTACTTGGTCGACAACTGTCAGCCCCCGCTCTGCTGATAACAAAACAGCGTAACACAACCGTCGAGTAGGCCACTAAAATTTCTGACCAGCGACCTCTTAGACACACTCAGTCGCAAATTACAATCTCGACAAGCCGCCGCCCCAAAATATCTTGTTCATCCCGGTTTTCCATCGAATCACAATCGCCGTATCCAGCGATTTGTCCTTGTCTTCATGCAATACCCATGGTGCCAACACATTCAGAGACAACCGATGCATGTTCAGCGACTGCAAAATCTATCATACGACCGAATAAAACTCCATTCCTGCCACAATACACCATCTGCCACCGCCACTTGGACTCACAACTTCCATAATCTTGTGCCCTATGCCCTACTTATCCACCGTTGTTGCCATCACACCCCATTTTTTTTTGAAGAATTCACTCTTTTCTTTTCTTTTCTTTTTTTATATTTTGTTTATTGATTGGTATAAGAGTTTTCAGAAGAGACGTGACAAGTGAGGAATTGTGTCTGTACATTTGAACTATTAATGTCTATACAAACGTGAAAGGTTAAAGTTTATTGAGTTTTTCGAGGAACCTGATTATTTTTTAATCCTTGAGTTTAGACCATTAAAAAGACAAATTTATATTATAAAAATATACGTTCATTTAAAAGGTATTATTATAAGGAAGTCATTGATTTAAAGTCAAAGATTTAAAAAAAAAATTGAAATATTAAAGTTAATTAAAAAAAAGAGAGCGAAAATAATATAAAAATAAATAAATTAAGAAGTATAATATATCAATATCACGACTCAAGAATAAGAAAAACCTATATAAGTTAAAACCAATTCAGATATTACAGTTCAAACATTGGAAATTCCAAGTGATGATTCAGTAACCAACTCAACAATGAAAGTACCTAAAGTAAACCAAGAAATTTCCACACACATGATAAGGGAAATTCAAACCACAAGAATTCCTTATCAACATATGAATCACAAGATAAAACAACTAAGTCAACCTAGATATTTGAACCATTCAGAATGGAAACAACATATTTATGTTCCAAGGAATACTGAAGTTTGCAGAGTCCAATCCTTTAATAACAATTGACTACAAATTTCCAGTCACTGGAAAGTTCCATAGAAGATTAATATTGGATGGTCAAATCCATTCTTAGTCCAAAAATTTTGTTTATCACTCAGAGGATCATATCATCTTGTATCAATGTGTTGTTCAAGGTTCTAATTGATGTCAATATGGCATTGTTTTTGATGGAAAATATTCTTGTGATGTGTGATATTGCCCTAGATGCCCATGAAACCCTAGCTTTGGATAGCTCTTGATTATTGATCATAATGCCCTAGTGATGCAATCCCTAGAACTAATGCTTGTTATATGATGTTCAGGCCTAGGTGAATATGCCTTAGTCCTAATATATTGATGCAAGTCCTAATACTTATAATGCCCTACATGAATGGAACCCTAAGCCTATGAAGAAGACCTTCACATACATTAATTAATCCCTAATACTAATAAACAATACATGTCAAGGACCCCGCATAAACTTAAAGGCCCGAATCTATGAAGAAAGAGCCTTAACACTGTCCAAAGCATAAAGTCCTAAAAATAATGATGGAAGTTCACAAAATCCAAGTTTCTTGATGGAAAATTGACCTCATTGAAGAATGAAATTGACAACATCTTGTAGAGGACAATTTTCACTTTCTAATGAGCTATTACTCGCCTTCTAACTCCTCATAGACTGTGAGAAAATGAATTTTCAAGTTTGAATATAATATTTTTTTAGGCTAACCGACCTAAGCCGACTTGTAGACTCATGTCCCTTGGCCAATGGATGTGACTCTTCATCAAAATGAAAAATATGTATAAATATGACGTTAAACACTTCATTCTTGCACCAATTTTTCAGTGATCATTTCAGACAAAAGATATAGAACAACAAGGAGGCCGAGAGGACTTAGTAATCAACTATTTGGGCAAATTTAGGGAAGCCAAAGAGTAATATTGTTGTGATAAGCTAGTTGTGTAAAGGAACAGTGGAAAAAAAACTACTTCAAACCCGTTCTCATTTACCTTATAGCTCATATTTGTTGTTTAGGACTGTGGACAACTCGGATCATGGTATCCGGACTCCTGTAGAATCTCACAAGGCTGAAAAATGTTCTATTACAACTCTTACACCACAGGAATTTTAGTTTTTTGGAGCTCGGATTTTTTCCACCAAGTTACAGACCTATCACCATTATGTGAGCTTAGATTTTTGAGTTTCACAGTCTCTTAGGGAGTTTAGATTGAAGGTTTAGAAGCCCGGTTCATCACTGTGAACAACATGTAGTTCAATCTTGTGGATGAAGGCTCGGTGGTAATACTACTGTGAAGCAGCTCAGAATGGGATTCTACTTAAAGAGGTTGAAGATTTGTCTTTGTGCAGTTGTTGGAGAAGACATAAAGAAACCTTAGTTATAGTTGCAGTGTTGAATTTCTCATGAAGTAATTTTGAAGTAGCCTTGATGATACCTTCTAAGTAATTCCTTGAAGCAATCCAGAGGCATTGTCAAAGGACAATGGCAAACTTTTTGTGAAGATTGTTGTGACGTGAAGTGATCTTGGAGACATCTTGTGAAGCATATTTTGGGACAATCAATAAGACCTTTTAGTAGCACCTTCGAGGATAACCTTGGAGATATCTTGATGAAGCCTTTAATAATAGTTTGCAGTAGTCCTTGTACTTGAATATGTTTGGAAGACCTTCTGCAGAACTTGAAGATACCTTGATACATCACCAAGAATTGATTGAAGTCTTGGAGAAACCCTTGGAGACATGATTCTTTGCTCAAACCCTCATAAAGTAACCTTGGATTTTTTGTTTGGGTGACATGAAGAGTAGTGGTGAAACCTTCATGAGAAGACAAAGTTGTTGTTGATGAGCTTACTACCTTGAAGATCATTTGAGGGAGTGCTTAAGGTGAAGATATTGACGAGGCTCATTGAAGAAGATATTGTGAGTCGTAAAGAATCACTAACTTATCTTGAACAATTGAAGCATAGGGTTGGAGCCCTAGAGGATAGGATTCCTCAAGAAGAGAAAGTTGGTGTCTGTACCATAGATAGGGTTGTATCCCTAGAGGTTGGAACCTCATAGAGACAAGGTTGGTGCCTTGGGAGGATAGAGTTGGAGCCCTAGAGGTTGGAGCCTCGTGAAATCCAAGTCAGTGCTGGAAAAGTACAGTTTGGTGCCTAGTAGGATTGAATATTGGTGTCTTCATCTAGGGTTGGAACCCTACACATTATTGTATTGGATTTATTGTAAATAAGAGATTAATAAAAGTATTGATTCTTATTTATCTTTTTGTGTTCTAATTAAAAGTGATCTAACTGGTAAAAATAACAATTGAAAGAAATATTGATTCAACCCCCCTCTCAGTATTTCCAACACAATGAAGATGAAATTTATGAGAAGAGAAGATATCCGAAACGGGAAAAGAGATCTGACCTTTTCATCAGTAAGCTTTGAGGACAAAGCTTTTTCAAGTGAGGAGAAATGTTATGAATATAATTCATATAAAAATAATAAATAATAATATAAATATAATAATAAATAATAATAAGTAATCAACTAATAGTTAGTTAGTTAGTAATGAAAAGGCATGTCTTAGAGACATGAACATTCATGAAAGGGCACCTGCCTAGGTATATAAGCGGGCCTTCATTGTAATCATTTCACACATATTTTGTACATTCAATAATTCTTATATACTATTTCTTCTTGTCCTATGATGGATACTTACATATTTTAGTTCTTATGAATTATTTCACTAGGTATATGAACTTTGTTTGTTACAGGCAACCTCATGGAACTTTTTTTTACCTCATGGGAGCATGTCATAACCGATACCTTGACTATAAGACTCCATTAGAAGTACATTGGAGCACACCAAACTGTTATTTGAACATAATATTCCTTGCACATTACATTAGAGCATGTCAAATCGATACTTGGCAATAAGACTCTAATGATTACCCATGCAAGAAAACCCCCAAACAAGTAGAATTCCCTAAATGAGGTTTCCTGGGCTCGGAAAGGTGTGTAGATGATGGGGGGCCATGTACGAGATCCCTTAGACATGTATATTGCTCAAAATGGGGGTTGCTTAGGCTCGAAAGGGTGAGTAGTTGATTGGGACCCATGCAGGAAAACCTTTGGACAAGTAGACATCCTAAAATGGTTTTTACCTAGGCCCGGAAAGGTGAGTTGTTCATGGGAAAAGAAATAAGCCCCATGCTCACTAGGATGTGAGCACAAGGAACTTATTCGGAAAACATGGAGCTAGTTAGATAAAGACACTCACTGGGATTTGAACGTGAGGAAGCTTGATTGGTAAAGGCATAGTTTGTTCAATAAAGATAGAGCTTGTTCAATAAAGACGAAACTTGTTCGGTAGAGATAAAGCGTGTTTGGTAAAGAGAGATTTGGATTTTTTACCTATGGAGATAAATGAATCAAAGAGTCAACGTAAAGATTATTAGTAGTTTAAAGAATCTCCTCTTGAAATTTTGGTGAAAATTGATTTAGTTTTTTTATGATTAATCTCATCAGAATTGTATGCTTATGATATAGATGAGATATGTAGGTTTTAACCCCACACATAAATTACCTACATACGAATTCTAAAACATAGAAAATAAACAATGCGAGAACATAACACATAAAACACATATACACAGAGATTTTCCCCTGGATCCCAAAACCAGGACTACCAGCTTGACTTTTCATATTGTTCCTTTCAATGTTATAATACATATTTATACATGCCGAAGCATCCAATACCATGGACCGAAAAACCATCATGTCCAATACCATGGACCGAAAACCATCGCATCCAAAAACATGTGTGAAAATCATGCACAAAACCATAGGTGGGGTTACAAGTACGCCTCAAACCCCCTGTGACCTCCCCCCCTCTAACCCCCAATCAACTACATGGGCTAGTAGTGGAAATAATATAACACAACCCAACATTCTCCCACTTGTTGTTTTCTTTCCACAAGGGGCCACAAGAGGGCTTAGTCATTTATCTAGCCCTACAAAGCCCATTATTTCTCTACACCAAAAGAACTTCTCAGAGCTCACAGATTTCGTCAATGCATCTGTAGTATTCTTCAAAGTGTCCACCTTTACCAGCAACACCTTTTTGTCTTCTATCATATCCCTCACAAAGTGATACTGAACATCAATGTGCTGTCTTTGAATGATAAGCAGGGTTCTTTGCCAAGAAAATTGCACTTTGGCTGTCACAGTCTATCCTTATAGCTCCCTGTACTAACCCATACTTGAACACAATCGCTGCAACCAAACTGCTTCCTTGCTTGCATGAGTGGCTGCCATGTATTCTGCCTCTGTAGTTGATAGTGCCACTACAGATTGTTTCTTACTCATCCAACTGACTGCACCTCCAAATAGGTTAAACACATACCCACGTGTAGATCTTCTCTGATCCAGATCTCCAGCCCAGTCTGCATCAACAAAGCCACGGATATCCAACACTCTGTCCAATCCTGGTCTTCCTTGGTAGCACAAACCATAATCACTAGTGCCACGCAAATAACTGAAAAACCGCTTCACTGTTGTCCAGTGCTCCTTCCCTGGTTTTGACATAAACCTGCTCAATACTCCCACTGCATGTGCAATGTCTGGTCTAAGTATAGACCATTGCATACATCAAGCTACCGACTGCACTTGATATGGAACACGGGACATGTCCTCTTCCTCTTCTTGTGTCTTGGGACACTGTTCAGCAGATAACCTCACACCTACAGGAATAGGAACCTTCACCGGTTACTATCCTGCATATTAAACCTCTGCAGTATTGTCTCAACATACTTCCTCTGGTTTAACCAGAGCTTCCTCTTTGCCCAATCTCTTTTAATTTCCATGCCCAA
>APFE030747254.1:37376-52228 GCA_000404065.3 Pinus taeda
ATAACACAACCCAACAAGATACTAAAATATATATCATAGATATATGATGTTTATCACAAGCAATGTAAGATTAGTCTCAACATGTTAATATCAGAGTGGTGTAGCAAAAGCATAGAAAATTTGAAGACCTTAGGGACTACGAAAATGAAGAAAATAGAGGCCTCATTAATAAAAAGGCTTCTACAAATCAGTTGGTAACCTTTTGTCAGTTCAAGTTTTGGAGCTCTCTCAATATTCTCTCTCTCTCTCTCACTCTTGGTCACTTAGAGTTTTTGGAGCACTCTAGCTTTGGAGTAAAGATGAAAAGCAAGGGAAAGGAAGGAAAGCAATGATCAAGTAAGGAAGAGTAGGATCAAGAAACTTCAATAGGAATACTTGCAGGTAACATATTGCATGTGTGATTTCCTAGTTGGTTTTGACATGCATGGCTTTGCATGTTGGTGTATGGTTCTCTTGTTGTCGGTGGCATGGTTTTGCCAGGTTATGATAGTGATTTTCAGCCTAGCCTTTCCTTTTTTGAATGCCATGGTGTGTTGGGATGTTTATCTCAGTTTTTAGCTTTGGATTTGCCAGATGGATTTCATAATCTGGGGTGGAGGTGGTCTCAAGGCTCATTCCCAATGGCCTAGGAATCCCTTGACTAGTTTTGGCAGGATACGTCGTAAATCCTAAGGGAGGAGTCTCGCTTTAGGGCCTAGTGAAATAAGTTTGGATTGTGGTAAACCCTAAGAGACTGGTCTCGGTTTAGGGCCTACTAATCCAAGATTGGATTGCGGTAAATCCTGAGAGACAAGGAGATGGAAAATTCCTCAAGGATAGTGATGGATTCTGGATGGCATTCCAAGTTCGGTTTGGTCTTGTAATCAAAGCACCGATTTTGGTGTGACAACGGTTTGGTGAGGGTGGAGGTGGTTTAACCTCTGGATTCCCTTGGTTGTTTTTGGATTTTTTTTATCCATGAGATCCCACATTCATGCTTGGAATATGGCACGAGGGTGACTAGTTGAAAGAAATATTTGGTTCAGCCATGTCTACAGTTGGGTTGTATGTGGAAGTCCTGAACCTGGTCAGATTTGCCTATGGTTAATGAAATCTAAGCTCTCTTGCTTTTGTACTTGTTTATATGTAGATTTAATGGTTGTTATATCTCTTTTATTTCCATGTTTTTATGTTGGTTATAAGCATGGTTAATTGACTCGTTCATGTCATGGTTATTTCATGTATTTACTTGTAATTGTTAAAATGGTGGATGCAAGACCTAATTGATTTCATAACAGTTCAAGGGAGAAGGTTGTGATCCTTCTTGTCATGTTTCAAAAGAGTTTTCAGTCATTCATGCTATGTCTTGTATCCTAGACCTATAGATTGCACTGATGCCAATTGTTTGACAGAATGTCAGTCCTGGTTGGGGATGGTCAAGCCTAATCCTGAAGTTTATTTTTGGTTTATTAGTATTTTCATCATGTGTTTGATGGATTCTAAAAGTTACAGCAAGTTCTAGCAAGTGGCTGGAGTTATGGGCTAGAAAAGTGCCGTAAATTTCGCAAATGCTGGCATAGGTCTGCTAGGAAAAGTCCCTGGACACAGGCATGCAGGCCTGTGAGAATGCCCAGAGGTCCTTGGACACTGGCATGCCCATAGCATGAGAGAGTCCAAAGATCAAGAGGTCTAAAAGGTTAGTGGTACCCAGGGGCAGGATGTCTGAGTAGTTGGGATGTCTCTTGGGGGTGTTGTTGCTGATGTAGAAGGTATGGTTGATGTATTCCTCCCGTCGATTCCATTTCCTTAAGGTCACAATGGAGGTTGAATCATATCATAGTAGCCTCTTGTTGCATGTTTACCCTGGTTGGCCGGTTACTTGGGTAGATGTGGGAGAAGGGTGGTTACAGATTGGTATCAGAGCGTGGTTGCACTCTCCTTGGGTGATTGTGTTTGTCATGCATTCATGTCAGTTGCACATATGTCAGTCATCCTTGAATACTTGTTGCATATGCATGACGTTGGTCATGGTCATAGTGATGTCGCCATGGGAATAAGGATGTCGTTGTGTGAAGTGTGTTGTCATGGGTGTATGATGAGATACATGTTTTTTATGTTTGCATACGACCAATATAAAGTGATATGGTTGTGTTGTCATGGTATGTGTAGTTGATATATTCACACATTGATGACTAGACTCTAGCTAGACTTATGGTTACATGGTTATGTGCTTATGTATCATATGTCTATATGTTGTTATGATTATATTGTACATGTATCATGTTGATTTTATGATCTTGTAGATGAGGTATCCTCCCTAGACTATGCTAAGGTACGTTGATTTATTGTGATTTGGTTTAGCTTACATAGTATACCTTGCGGGAAAGAGATCAAAATGGCTAGCAAGATGGTATACAACAAATACTCTTCTGATTTGGAAGACACATTGAGAATATTGAAGGAATGAGTTGTAAGGTGGACAATGACAAAATCATGCAGGCACATGAGAAACAAGCAAAGATTAATGCAATACTACTTCAGAGTTTGTCAAGATTGCAGCGACAAGGACCACTTCGAATCAGCCATGAGCAGGAGGATAGAACTAATGGGGCATATGGAAATAGGTCTTATGGTCGTCATAGGTCAAACAAAGATGACATGATCAGAGATGGTAGGTTGTTGGAAACTCCTGATAGGAGAGGTGATGGACACAGGTACTATTCTAGTTCTGGTTCAAACAGGAATCATGATCGTCATTGTTATCATCCTTACAAGAGGAGTGATAGGGGATACTTTCCATATGAGTTTAATAAATCAAAGCCACCTACCTTTGATGGAGAGATGAATAAATCACAAGATGCAGAGGCGTGGTTAACTGGTATGAGGAAATTCTTCAGATTGCATGATTATTCAAAAAACATGAAAGCAAAGATAGCCACTTTCAATCTCAAAGGTAAAGCAGATATTTGGTGGGAAGATGTGAAGAATGTTAAAGGCATACATGAGGATGATTTGACTTGGCATGAGATTGAGAGGCTCTTCAAGAAGAAGTATTTTTCGGAGATATACTTTAATGACAAAGTTAAGGAGTTTTATGAGTTGCGGATCTGTTCCATGATAGATGATGAGTATACTTGAAGGTTCTTGGAGCTGTTGAGATATGTGCCTTGCCTCAAGGAGAAGAAGGACAAGATTCATAGATTCATCAGTGGACTACCAGTATCATACAGAAGTTGGATTGAGTTTGATGAGCCTATATCGCCAGAGGAGGCCATCCGAAATTTGAAAAATTGTTATGAGCAGTCGAAGCACAAATTTGAGCCTAAGCATGACTTGAAAGGAAATGAGAAAGCTAAAGGAAAATAGCCACCAAAGTGAGGAAGACCTCAATATGAAAGTGAGAAAGAAAATGTAGCCCCTTACAAGAATTTCAATTCAACTGAGAGGGGACATGGAGACCAGTAGGTTAGAGGCAATGGTAGAGAAACATTGCAGATTTGGATATGTGGTAAGGATAATCATAAGAGGGATTATTTGCAGTATCAGAGTGGTGGTAGACCCCAGATTTATAGTGCTCAAGAGGTGCATATAGTTGGTGATGTTGGTCATATCATTCCTCAGATCTATGCAGTTGTGGATAACAGGCAAGCGGATCATCAAGGATATGTCATTGACATGGACGGTAAGCTTTGTCATCAAGTTGTTTCTATTTTGATTTATCTTGGATCTAGCTATATTTATATTAATCATGACCTAGTGGATAATGTGGTTTGAGAAAAGAAGTGCATGAAAATTCTTGGTTGGTACAGTTGGCTACATGTACAAAGAAGAGAGTTCACCATTGAGTAAGTGCTTGTGCATTTGAGTTAAATGGTATGCCTACAGTAGCACATTTGAATGTACTTCCATTGGGATCGTATAGTATGCTTTTGGGTATGGATTGGTTGTAACTTCACAGGACCAAAGTGGATTGCTTCAACAAAGCCATTGAGTGTGTGGATGATAGTGGGGAAAATATAACTTTGTAGGGGAAGAAGAAGCCTACATTAGTGAGGATGGTTACTGCTATGTAGGCTAAGCGTAGTTGCAAAAATTGTTGTGATGTTTGCAGTGCATATATCTAGTGACAAGGGAAAAGATGTTGAGGATGCAGAAATCTTCAAGAGGTACCTTGTATTGCAACAATATCAAGAATAGGTTTCCAGTAGAGATTCCAGAGTTACCTCCTCACAGGGAAGTCAATTTCTCTATTGATTTGGTGCCATGGGCAGCACCAGCATCGAAGGCACCTTACAGGATGAGCACTTCAGAGCTAGTAGATTTGAAATCATTGCTAAAGGAGATGCTTGACAAGGGATACATTAGGCCAAGTGTATTGCCTTAGGGTGCACCAGTGTTGTTCGTAAAGAAGAAATATGGTACTCTCATATTGTGCATTGATTATAGGTATTTGAACAAGTTAATGATTAAGAATAGGTACCCATTTCCGAGGATTGATGATTTATTTGATCAGTTGAAGGGAGACGCAGTGTTCTAAGATCAACTTCAGATCAGGATGCCATAAGGTACACATGAAGGAAGAGGATATCTTCAAGACTAGGAGATATGTGCCACCCTTAGTGAGTTCGACATCGAGATTAGATACATCAAAGGAAAGGAGAACAAGGTTGCGGATGCTCTTAGCAGAAAGGTACAGGTAAATCATATAGTAGTTACAACAGATTATAGATACAAGAATAGGTATAGGTGCAGAAACAGGTACAGGTGATCAGGATGCAGACTATCATCTCACGGCAGATAGTTTGGTGAGATTCAGGGATAATATCTATGTGTCGAATTGCATTGAGCTCAAGAAGCTTATATTGAGGGAGTTTCACGTGAATCCATACTCAAGTCACCCAAGATATCCGAAGATGTTGATGGAGGTGAAGAAGTTATACTATTGTATGAATCTGAAGAAGGAAGTGGCAGAGTTTATGGCTAGATGTTTAGATTGTCAGTGGGTAAAGGCAGAATATAAGCATCCAGGTCGTATGCTACATCCTATTGTGATTCCGGAATGAAAATGGGAGGTCATTTCCATGGATTTCATTACAGGTCTTTCGAGGACAATGAGACATCATGATTATATTATGGTCGTGGTCGACAAGAGGTATCTCGCTTCATTCCAGTGAAGACTACATATTCAGCTAGTGAGGTGGCATAGGTTTTCATCTGAGAGATAGTGAGATTACATGGTGTTTCAAATAATATTTTTTCGAACAGGGATGCGAAGTTCACTTCCAATTTCTGGAAGGAGTTATTTGCAAGTTTGTGTACAGAGTTGGCCTTCAGTACAATTTATCATCTGCAGATAGACTATTATAGAGGGTCAATAGGATCTTGGAGGATATGTTGAGGATGTATGTGATGCACCAAAAGAGGAAATGGTAGGAGTATCTTCCATTGGTTGAGTTCGCATACAAAAATGGTTATCAGGAGCCATTGAGGATGAGTCCTTTCAAGGCATTGTACGGGAGGAGTTGCAATACTCCCATCAGCTGGAATGATCTAATGAACAAGGTACTTATTGGACCGAATATGTTGGCAGACATGGAATAGAAAATGCAAGTTATAAAGAATAATCTAAAGGTAGCACATGATATACATAATATTTAAGTGGACCAGCACACGTTATTCAAGGAGTTTTAGGTTGGGTAGCATGTGTATTTACACGTTAAGCCCAAGAAGAGCTCTTTGAGGATTAGATCATGTGTCAAGTTGGCACCATGGTATCGCGAGCCTTTTGAGATACTTGAGAGGATTGGACCAATATTCTATCAACTTGCACTACCTCCAACAATGAAATCCCATGGTGCTTTCCATATTTAATTGCTTAAGAGGTGTATAAAGGATGTTGATCATGTTATTGATTGGTTTGTATTACAGGTGGAGCAAGAAGGAGAGTTTTGTTCAGAGCCTTGGTGCATATTGCAGTAGAAGTATCTCATGCTCAGGAACATATCCATAGATCAAGTTAAAGTGTAGTGGAAGCACTTTGGACCCAAAGAAGCTACATGGGAGATGGCGGGTTAGATTCGGGCCATGTATCCTTCATTGTTTGCCGGTTGAGGCAAAGCAGTTTTGGTTTGATGTTTGGTATATGTTTGGCATATGTTTTGATGATGTTTTGGTATATGTATATATATGGATGTAAATATTGCCATGAGCTAAGTTATAAAGCTCCAATAAGCAATATGGTTATTATCTTGTCATGATGTTTTGCTTTTGACCAGGTCTTTCATTGTAAATACTAAAACAAGCTAAGTTATAAAGCTCCATGGGTAGTATGTTTTCTTTTTGGTGTTTTTGTTGAGGTCTTGGTGTGGTTTAACACCAAGGACAGTGTTCCCTAAGGGGGAGAGTTTTTTAATAGCCCTAGTGAAAATTTCATGTAATAAAAGTTAATAAATGCAAAATAATACCACAGTTAAGGAACATGTTTTCCAAGCTAAATGTTGGACAAAGATATCCTAGTGGGCATCACTGGATGTGTTTATGGCTAAGGAAATTGGCAAAGGCTAAGGCAAAGGCAGTAAAAGGAAAAATGGCATTTTTGGCACATTTAATTATGAAAATAAAGGAAAATAGGAGAAAAGTAAGGTGAAAGGTCACAGGTTGCATGTGAGGAGGAAATTGAAGGAAAATAATGGAAAATGAAGAAAATAGAGGCCTCATTAATAAAAAGGCTATTAAGGATCAATTGGTAACCTTTTGTCAATTCAAGTTTTGGAGCTCTCTCATTATTCTCTCTCTCTCTCTCACTCTTGGTCACTTAGAGTTTTCTTGGAGCACTATATCTTTGGAGCAAGGAAGGAAAAGAAAGCAAAGGAAAGGAAGAAAAGCAAGGATCAAGCAAGGAAGAGCAGGATCAAGTAGCTTCAACAGGAATACTTGCAGGTAACATATTTCATGTGTGATTTCCTATCTGGTTTTGACATGCATGGCTATGCATGTTGGTGTATGGTTCTCTTATTGTCAGTGGCATGGTTTTTTTGGGTTGTGACAATGGTTTTCATCCTAGCCTTGCCTTTTCTGGATGCCATGGTGTGTTGGGATGTTTATCTCAGTTTTGAACTTTGGATTTATTGGATGGATTTCAGAATCAGGGGCGGAGGTGGTCTCAAGGTTCATTCCCAAAGGCCTGGGAATCCCTTGACCGGTTTTGGCGGGATACACGGTAAAACCTGAGGGAGTAGTCTTGGTTTAGGGCCTAGTGATACAGGTTTGGATTGTGGTAAAGCTTGAGAGACTGGTCTCAATTTAGGGCCTAGTGATCCAAGATTGGATTGTGGTAAATCCTGAGAGACAAGGAGACGAAAAATTCCTCAAGGATAGTGATGGATTCTGGATGGAATTCCAAGTTTGGTTCGGCTTTGTGATTGGAGCACAGTTTTGGTGTGTTCATGGTTTGGTGAGGGTAGAGATGGTTTAACCTCTAGATTCCCTTGGTTTTTTTTGGATTGGTTTATCCATGAGATCCCACATTCATGCTTGGAATATGGCACGGGGTGACTAGCTGAAAGAAAGATTTGGTTTAGCAATGTCTATGATCAGGTGGTACATGGAAGTCCCAAACCTAGTTAGATTTTCCTATGGTTAATGAAAGTTAAGTTCTCTTTCTTTTGTACTTGTTTATATGTGGATTTAATGGTTGTTATATCTTTGTTGTTTCCATGGTTTTATGTTGGTTATAAGCATGGTTAATTGGCAGGTTCATGTCATGGTTATTTCATGTATTTACTTGTAATTTTATTAAAATGATGGATTCAAGACCTAATTGATGTCATAATAGTTCAAGGGAGAAGGTGGTGATCTTTCTTGTCATGTTTCAAAAAAAAAAAATCAATCATCCATGCTTTGTCTTGTATCCTAGACCTATAGATTGCATTAATGCCAAGTGTTTGAAAAAATGTCAGTCCCAGTTGGGGATGGTCAGGCCTAGTCTTGAAGTTGATTTTTGATTTATTAGACTTTTCATCATGTTTTTGATGGATTCTGAAAGTTCCAACAAGTTCTGGGTAGTGGCTAGAATTTTGGGCTAGAAAAGTGCCTTAAATTTAGCGGACGCTGGCACAAGTCTGCTGGGAAAAGTCCCCGGATGCAAGCACGCAGGTCTGTGACAATGTCCAGAGGTCCCTAGTCATTGACATGCCCAAACAATGAGAGTGTCTAGAGGTCAAGAGGTCTAAAATGTCAGTGGGACCCAGGGGCAATATATCTGATTGGTTGGGATGTCTCTTGGGGGTGTTGTTGCTAATGTAGAAGGTATGGTTGATGTATTCTCATCGATTCCATTTCCTTAAGGTCACCAAGGAGGTTGAATCATATCACAGTAGCCTCTCGTTGCATGTTTACCCTGATTGATCGGTTACTTGGGTAGATGTGGGAAGAGGGTGATCACAAGATCTCCTAGGGTGTTTGCATATACCAAGTAATAGGACCAATGGTAAAGGAAATATCAATATGTGTATATAAAAGGATACCAACTAACTGATCGTATAAAGTGAAATCTACTTTTGGTGTAGTACAGTTGGTAGCAAGTTTGACTCCAAACTGAAAAATAGAATGGGCTAGTTTCTAATCTTCCATGTCAAAGTGGTGGAGAAGGTCATGCACATACTTAGACTATAAAAGGGGAATTCCTTCCTTGGTTTGCAATACTTGGAACCCAATGAAAAAATTCAAATACCCTAAGTATGTCATTTCAAATTTATTTTTAAGATTGGATTTCACATGGTTTAAGAATTTGGGGTCACTACCAATGAGAATAAGGTCATTAATGTAAATAAAAATTATTATGATATGGTTCCCTACTTTCTTAGTAGAGACATTAGGGCTAGAACGGCATCAAGAAAAGTTAGTGTCAGAAGAAAGCTATCCATTTTAGCATACGAAGGCCAAGGATCTTACCTAAGTCGATAGAGAGATTTCTTAAGGTGACAAACAAGGCTAAAGTCATTTAAACACAACAACAAGATTGTTCCATGTATATTTATTCTTACACATCCTCATGCAAGAATGTGGATTTAATAGTCATATGATGGACCTCCAATTTATGTGAAGTAACGAGGAATAAAATAAGGTAGATGTAATTCATTTTGGCTATAGGGGAAAATGTTTCATGATAGTCAATTCCTTCAACTTGAGAAAATACTTTGACAACTAGTCAAGCCTTACATCTTTCAACACTTCCATCTGATGCACACTTATTTCTATACATCCATTTGCATCTGAAAATTTTTCTTCCCTTGCATAGAAGTAAAAGATCCCAAATATCTCACCATTAAGGAATAATATTCTTCATTCATCGTTATGTCCAATATGGATGGCCAAAAGGTTATGCAAATATTTTTGGATTATGAGTCTTTTAAACTTGAGCCAAAAGAGAGTATGTTTTTTGGAACCATGAACATTTACGATGTTTATTTGTAAGATCACTAACATGATCACCAACTACATCTTTTGTCGTACAAACCCATCTAGGAATTTGTGGTGCTAATGTCCATTCATGTTCAATGGACCCAACTAGAGGTAAGTGAGTAAGTGGGTTTGGATTTTCATCCTCACTGGAATCATACAAAGAATATATAGGATCATTAATAGAAAATTTGGGAAGAGAAGATGGCAAGGCACTGAAGATGGCTCACAGGTTGAAAATGATTCAAACATAGAATTAGGTGTGCAAGCTAAGATACATCCATCAAACTTAACATGCTCTCTTAATAATAATTTCACTGGAATAAGGTTGAAGAAGTTTATAACCTTTTACATCTTTAAAATATCCAACAAAAATGCACTTCTCACTTTCAAGTTGTAATGTTTTTCTTTCCTCATTATGAATGTGAGCTCATGCTTCACTACCAAACACATAGAGGTGGCTTATCTATGGTTTAATTTTACTCAATGCTTCTTCCAATGTTATATTTTTAAAATCCTTTGTGTGAATGTGATTGACTATAAAATTGGCATAGTTAATGGTTTCCACCCAAAAATGAAGACTTAATCCCTCAGATTAGATCATATAATTTGTCATTTCCTTTATTGCGTAATTTTTTCTCTCAACAACACTAATTTGTTATGGTGTTGATGGACCTAGTGTTGCATCTTAATTCCATGTGAAGTGCAATAAGTTGTAATTTTTTTGTTAATAGATTCACCTCCACTTATTGTCCTTATCCTATGTAGTTGATGCCCATATTATTTTTTTGTAAGGGCCTTGCAAGTTGTAGGCCACAATCATGTCAAATACTTCACTCTTTAAGTTTTGAGAAATAAATCCAAGTGCATTTGGAGAAGTCATTAGTGAAATTTTAGACATACTTTCACCTAGAGAAAGAAGTAGAAGGAAGTGGGCCACACAAACCACTATGAACAATCTACAAGGAGGACGAGACATGTCAAAAGGCATGTTTGTCAAAATATCCCAATGATGTTTGTCAAGAACAAAACCATCATAAACATCATTTTTGTAAGAAATGAGAGGAATACCAATCACTATATTTTTGTTACATAGATGGTACAACCAATGATAGTTAGATAAACAAATTGAGCATGCCAAAGTTTACTCAAGTCATTGTTATAGGAAATACAAATTTATGGCATAGATGACGATTCAAAGTTATCAAATTTGCATAACCTAGTAATGTCATCAATAATTCTATTTGCTAGAACATGATCATGATCGTTTATATCCTTTATTACAAGTTGGTGAGGTGAAAATTCTAATGTTTTACCCTCACCAGAATGAATGATTTGATATAGCAAGAAAATATTGTAGGAGTGACTTGGAACACAATATATTATTAAAATGAAAATCATCTAGCCGAACTATTCCAAACCCTACAACACTGAGAGATCTATCATCACCAACAAATATTTGTTTAATGTCACATTCATTAAGAATAGAAAAAATGAATGTATCCTTAGTCATATGGCAAGATGCTATAGATTCAATAAACCACTCATTAGAATAAGAATTAGATGTTGTATTGAAGGAAAAAAATAGAAGCAAAAAATGCATGTCCATCATTAGAAGTGTTGGAAGAAGAAGAATCAAGATTGATGTTTGTGCTTCTTCATTGCTACTTCTAAAGCTCCATCTTTTTAAAACATATAGACTCTAGATTGTCATCTTAGCCACAAAAATTACAATGTCTCTTATTCTTCTTATGTTTTTATTTTAGTCCTTTGTCACCATTGGGAATAGAAGTTGGTTGAGATAATTTGGGACCTTTGCTTTGCTGATATTTGTGAGGGTGTTGCTTCTTTGAATACTTAATTTTATATTCTGATGTGCCACTAAGCCTTTGTTTTATGTACTTATAGTCCTAATCACCCCAAGATGCAAAATCTTATATTGACATCTAGTAAAAGAGTCATAAAAATATTCAAAATTGGGTTGTTTGTATGTGGCCTTCAAAGTTTCTATGGTGGAATGAAAAGTAGATATGTAGAAAAATAAGCATTTTCAAGCTTTGAAAAAATAACATATATACATTGGTCATCCTTCATTTCTATTGTATAGTTTGCAAGTAAAAGTACAAGTGATTTGAACTTAGATTACTTTCAATGCAAGGCAAATGATTGGGATTTAAATAAATTAATTGGTTTTCAAGTTTTCAAACTTGAATCTCATTGTGTTTATCAATACAACTTCCAACTTTTCCCAAGCTTCATTTGGGTCATGAATTCCTTAAATGTGAAACCATAAATTGTTAGGGATGAACAGTCTGGCTAATCCACATACTTTGCTATTTTTATCAGCCCATTTGGATTTCTTTGCAGCACCAGTGGGGGATAGTTTCTATTTCCAAGGTAATCCAACAAAGTCCTATTCTTTACAGTACATCCTCATATGATATTTCCTCGTATGGAGAGAAAAAAACTCACTTGGACTAGCCATATCAAAATATGTAGATAAGATAGTATTAATGGTAAAACATGACTATTTGGATAGAAAACTTTTGAAAAAATAGGCATTGAAAATAAACTTTGGATGTCAAAGTTATGCCCTTTTAAGAGATTAATAAAATATAACTCAAGTGTGATCTGTTATCCCATATCTTGATGGATGCATAATGAAGTTGTTGAGTACTTTTTTTCCCTTTTCTTGTCTAACTTTACCTATAAAGTCACTTTTACACATAAATTACTTATGAAATGACCCACGTTGAAAAACACTTTTATAATCAAGTTACTTCATATAACAAAGTTTTTTTTTCGTAGAGGAATCAACAACTAGGTTGATTTCATACTTGTGTGACACGAGGTTGATTCCAACTTCAATCACTATAACCTCTAGGTGTCTAGGCACGCCTCTTCCTCAAACAATTAATTAGGGGGATTTTAACCTTGGATTTCATAGTTTATACAATACTTCATAACATGACTATCGTAAATTGAGCTACCCCAGTGCTACTTTGTATATTAAAGTTACATGCAAAAAATAACTTTATAACAATATTAAAGTTACTTTATACTGATAATCACTTTTATAATTTTAAGTGATAACTTAAAGTTACAAGAACTTTTAATAAAATAATTTAAGACCTATTATTTGATAAAGTAACTTTCAATGAACTGAGTTAACACAAAATATACAATAAATGTTATGAAGGAAGAGTCTTTTTCTTTTTTTCTTTTATCAAGTGCATGTTTACCCTCAAAACTTTCTATCTTACTACAAAAAAACTCAACATAGGCACACATAAAGATAAGCAATCTTTTGAAGCAAAAATCCAAAAAAATCAACAATGGAGTTAGATCTCAATTATCCTACTTAGAAAATGAAAGTTTTCTCTATGTTTCTGATTTGCCAAGATTGCACAAAGCACATGGAAAAGAGCATACATAGACCTTAAATGGTACCAAAATAGAAATATAAATAGATAAATAAAAATATTAACATGGTCCAAAAATAAAATAAAAAGGTGTAATGAAACTTTAAACCTTCAAATATAGCAAAAAGCATACATATATTAAGCAAATGAATTCTTTTTGGGTAAAGTGTTTCAAATTGACATCAATGCTCCAAACATAATGGAACAATTCATTCAACCGATAAATGTACATAATTTAGGGAACACCTAATTCATTTAGTACATGTGGCAACATAGGTTCAAGATCTTGATCAACAAGAAGAGTGGGTCTTAATACGAGCCCTTACACCATGTTCAACAACATAGAGTATTTCCATGCATATTGAACACCTTAAGCAACTTCTCACACAAAGAGATCAAATATCATTAGACCAATCTTTTTTGTGGCTAAAACCCTCAAAGAGACAAATGGTCCATGACCCCAACCAAAGCAAACACTTGAGGTAATAATTCAATTCAAAAAATTGTCATACATAAGAGTTTCTCACCATTAATCTTTAGTAAAACACCCTCTATGCTCTTTAAATAGAAACCATATGCCAAATGTTAGCCATGGATCAATATAGTCGTTCACATCAAGGGAAGTATGAACCGTTAAACCACTTTATGCTTAGAACATATCATGACTGTAGGATTACATAACTATAATGCATACTAAAGAAACACACTTTACCTATCTTGACAAACTCCTAAGTGTTTAAAACTCCTAGTACAAAGCAGTTGCATGTTCTATTAATCAACATAACACAACATCTAAGGTATTGAATCTATTTCTTGTGTTTGAAACCCAATATCTTGTAAACTACATAATGTGAGTAGAAGCATGTAACATTATATACAAGCATCCCAATAACAATAACGACACTATTGGTATAAATGTTTTCCAACACTTGGATTTAAAGAGATCAACATTAACACAAGCAATGATGGTTAATATATCTATAACATATATGTTAACCCATATATTTTTTTTGCTAATTACAATATTGAATAAATAAAATTCTCTCATGACAATTTCATTTAAGAAAGAAGTTAAAATAGTAAGCATTCCCAAGCACATAAGTAGTTAGGAAGGAAATAATCACTCCAAATCTCAAGGAATATGCCTAATGTAGTTTTGGAAAAAATTAAAATAAATTATATATTATAATATATATATATTAACCACACTAACCTTCTAGGTTTTTGGATATTCTTTGCTTGTGATTCATAAGACTATGAGTATTTTTGAGTGGGAAGAGAATAGAAATAATGATGTATAGGTGTAACTTTATTTTACCATATATTGATATTGATATCAATGTAATTTAGAAGGATGTGTCATGTCTTCCTTATGACGTTGCATTGATAGGTGGAGTTATTAGGAGAGTTTCAAGTAAATCACATGTTCAAGTTGATTTATATATATCCAAAAAATTTAATATGTGATAGTAATTTTATATCGTAAGCATCAAATGTCATTGGTATTCAAATATACAAATTGGTTGGAGGTATATTTGTTATTTCCGTATTAACCATTGATTTTTCATGTTATCCTCAACTTCATCTTTTCATCTCAAAAATAAATATAATCCAATATATATCCAAGTACATGTTGCATGTGTATTAAACAATGGCCACATAGTAGTTAGTGCCTCCCCTTAGTTTAAATATACTAAATTAAAGTAAAAATATTAAATTCAAGTTTGCGTTAAAGTTTATTATCCATTTTATTTAGATTATGTTGATTGGTAAATTGAGGTATTTGGCTACACAAAAACAATACTAATAATTTTTTTATTGGTTGATCATATGAACATGTTGGAAAGTTGGATTTGCATATATAAACAAATTGATTAAAAACACAACTGATATTATTTTAAAAGAGATATTGCAATTTTTGGAAAAACAAAAAAAAAAATGAAAAAAGAAGAGAGCGAGATATTGCACACTCATTCAATAGAAATTAAGGTT